>CM061142.1:462642005-462775216 GCA_030789695.1 Scilla litardierei
AAAGCGTCGAGATCATTCCATGGGAATGCATCTGCGACACATGGCGAATCTTATTTCAGAGTTAAAGGATGCAGGTCATATGATCACTGATGAGCAACAAATCCAAGCGGTCATACGTTCCCTACCAATCGAATGGGACAACATGAAGATGCATCTCACTCATAATGAGAGCATCAAGAACTTCAACGATGTTTCTAAGCACCTCGAGTTAGAGGAAGAGCGGCTTACGGCCGCCAAGCCAAGTACAGAAGTGCACATGGTTGCTAGTTCCTCACACGGGAGAAAGAAACGTAAACATCACTCAAAGTTTGCTCATGACCAGCAAAAGCAACCAGTGTCTACCAAGAAACCCAAACAGAAGGGTGGGAACAAGAAATGGAACAAGAAGAAAGACTTGAAGAGGATCAAGTGCTTTAAGTGCAACAAGTTAGGTCACTATGCACGTTCATGTACGGATGGAGGTGACAAGGTAACTTGTAATAATACTAGTTACATATGTGTTTCTAGTTCAATATTTCTTGTAGAATCTAATCCTTTTTGGATAATTGATTCAGGTGCTACCGACCACATAGCAAGGGACAGACGGTCCTTCGTGGAGTATCACCGGATACCCCAAGGAACGAAGTGGATATATGTAGGAAACAACACACGTGTTGAAGTGAAAGGCGTGTTGAGTATTGGACTCCCCGGATTTGGTTTTGGATGATGAGCAAACATAAATAATTCATGAACTAACAATTTGTGAGCGCAGTTATGGAGATCGTCGCCAAATTCACGAGAACACACAAAGCGACATCTCAAGACTTCTCAAAGCTCGTATTCAATGCCTAAATCTTCGTTGAAGCTTTTGGATCATTTTGGAAGTCATGAAGATTTGATCGAAGCTCTCGAAGACCGTTCTTTAAGGTTTTATTCATAGTCTTTTGGTTTCGATTTATAGAATGTTAAGCCTTGAGTATATCTTACATTTCTATCTCAATAACGCTCATATCTTAGCTCTAGGATCTTAGTAGAAGTGTTGAATATTGGACTCCCCGGATTTGGTTTTGATGATGAGCAAACATAAATAATTCATGAACTAACAATTTGTGAGCGCAGTATTGGAGATCGTCGCCAAATTCACGAGAACAACTAAAGCGACATCTCAACCCTTCCCAAAGCTCGTATTCATGCCTAAAGCTTCGTTGAAGCTCTTGCGCCGTTTTGGAAGTAATGAAGATTTAATCGAAGCTCTCGAAGACCGTTCTTTAAGGTTTATTTATAGTCTTTTAAGATTTGATCAATAGAATGTTAAGCCTTGAGTATATCTTACGATTCTAACTTCATAACGCTCATATCGTAGCTCTAGGATCTTAGTACACGTTCATTCTAACTTCCTCGAAGCGTCGCGCTTCGATTCGGACTTGTTTGTGCATGTTAGTTGGTACAAGAAGAAGTACTGACCGACTAGATGGTGATCTAGTCGGTCAGCAACTCTTCTTGGACCGACTAGTTTGATTCCTTAATTTCTTGGACTTTACTGTTTACAGTTAGTCGGTCTACGTTGACTCACCGACCGACTAGTTTGTGAACTAGTCGGTCAGTGATGCTTCTTTGACCGACTAGTTGTGACTTTCTGTTCATACTAAATTTCTCCTAAGCTACTGTTTATCGTTAGTCGGTCTAAGAACGTTTGGTGACCGACTAGTTGACAATCTAGTCGGTCAACTTTTGTTCTTGGACCGACTAAGTCAATTTGTATTCAGACTATTTCACTTTGCCTCTTAGTCGGTCTACGTTCACTGACTGACCGACTAGTTGTGAAACTAGTCGGTCAGAAAGTCTTCTTGGACCGACTAGATTTCTAGGTCTGAAATTCTATCTCTTCTCAGTTCCTCACTTAGTCGGTCCATGTTGATTGACTGACCGACTAGTTGATGAACTAGTCGGTCAATGGTTGTTCTTTGACCGACTAGTTTTCTCAGATTTCTATCCGTTGGAATTTGACCTAACTTGTTTTTATGGGACCCTATAAATACGAACCTAGGTCATTTCTATCTAGGTTAGAGCTGCCATTAAGAGATTCATTGAGATCAAAAGAGATAGCCATTCTCACTCTTTTCCAAAGCTCTCTTCCTCACAAGAAACCCATTCTCTCACTATTCTAGATCTAGAATCCATCTTGAGAGAAGCTTGTTCTTGGTGAGCCCTTCAAGCCCTAGCTTGAATCAAGTCTCCAAATCTCTCCTAGGCACCTATTGCTGGTCATTTCCTTGGTGCTAGGACTTGGTGACTTCATCTTCCTCAAATCCTTCATTTCACATATTGGGTAAGAAAAACTCAAGGTATAGGATTTTGTGGTAAGATTGTTTATTTCATATAAACTCTTTTATATTGCTTATTGGTTCTCTCGGTTGTGAGAGAAGGTTGTGATCCCGGGTTGTGGGATTCATTATTGCCATTGCATGTATGATTTGATCTTGTGAAGGTTTTTCACAAGATATTCATAGTGGAAATCTTGGGTTAGGGTTTCTAACCTAAGTATCCGGAGGGGATCCGGGTGGTTGGGACGTAGGATCACCGGGAACAAGTCGGGGAGACTTGGGTGGATCCGAACCCATTAACATCATTTGTTTGCATTGTTAATTTTGTTGTTGTCATTCAATTTAAGCTTCCGCAAATTGATATGGTAGTTGTTTGCACAATAATTTGGAATTATACTCCTTGTTATTTTTAAAGTACTATTCACCCCCCCTCTAGTACTTGTGCAGTAGCTTGTAGGGCATTACATTTGGTATCAGAGCCAGATACTTAGCTATGTCTGCCAACGACAACAAGACCGTGCGTCCACCTTCCAACTATGACACCTTCAGGAACCGTGAAGGAGCATCTTCGGTGATGGAAGGACATTCCTCTACGAGGCCTCCATTCTTCAACGGTACCAACTACGGGTACTGGAAATGCCGGATGGAAACCTTCCTCCGGAGTGCATCTTTATGGAGGACTACAATGAAGGAATACATCGAGCCCGAAGAAGAAGACTTTGAGAAATGGACTACCGCGGATGTCGCCGCGGAGGTAAGCAATGCCAAGGCAATGAACGCCTTGCAATGCGCATATCAAATTTAAGAGTGCAAATCAAATTTTGAACTCTCTCCTCATTCTTCATGAAGGGACGAGTAGGGTAAGAGACTCTAAACTCGTAGTCGTAAACAAAGATTACGAAATGTTTCATATGCAACAGGGCGAGAAGATGAAGGAATATTACGCTCGCTTCGTTGACATAATAAACGAGTTAGAGGCCCTCGGTAAGTCCTACACTCAAAAGGAGAAGTGCTCAAAGCTTATCGAAGGACTTCCTTCTTCTTGGGAGAAACGTACCTTCGCCATCGAGGAAGGTAATGACATGAATAAATATACCGTAGTTCAATTGATGGGTACTTTGATGTCATACGAGGTACGCAAAGATAGCAAGGTGAAGTTACAAGAAAAGATGAAGTCCTATTTGAACCAAGACGCACCTAAGAAAAAGGCGATTGCATTCAAGGCGGCTTCATCCACCTCTACCGATGATAAGGACTCGGAAGAAGAAATGGACATGGAATCCATTGCACTCATGGCAAAGAAGTTCAATCGCTTCTTCCGAAAGGGTAACTTCAAACAAAAATCTAAGTTTACTTCTACTAACGCCTCTCCACCTTTGTGCTTTAAATGCAATAAGCCAGGACACATCAAAGCGGATTGTCCTCAAAACAAGCAAAAGGAGAAGTGGAAGGCGCCGAAGTTCGACAAGTCGAAGAAGTACAAAAAGGGGTACAAAAAGGGACTTGTCAGAACAACATTCACCGACTCCGAGGATTCCTCAAGCGGAGAGTCGGACGATGAGAAAGTGGAGCAAGCGCACATGTGCTTCATGGCAAGAGAGGAGCATGATCAAGGATCTTCCTCCTCCGATGATAGCGACGACGAAGGCGATGAGGTAACTATGGATGATCTTAGGGATGCTAACTCTCATTTATGGTCTAAATACACTAAGTTAGTAAATAGATATACTAAAGTAAAAGATGACCTAGCTAGCATTCAAACCTCGACTAAGACTATCATCACCAACAACGACACCGTTGTTGAAGAGTTAAGAAATGAGATTGTTAATCTCAAATCTAAACTTGAACATGTTAACATTGATGATCCGGAAGAACATAGGATAGCGGATTTAACTTCTCAAAACTCGACTTTGAGTATTGAGAACGAGAATCTTAAATCTCGTGTTTATGTGCTCACATCGCAAGTATCCACATTAGATACTTCTATGCGTTCTCTCAAAGAGAAATATGAGAACACATTAGGCCGAATCAATAGATTCAATAAGGGTAAGGACCATTTAGATAAAATCCTAAGTGACTTACTTCCGGCCAATCACCACATTGGTTTGGGGTATACGATGGGATGTCCATCCAAAGCGGCCGCTACTTTTGTTAGGCCAACTTCCGGTGACTCTACGAGTGGTAGCAAACACTCTATTGGTAGTTCATCTACCAATGGTGCTTCCACCTCGTCCACACCCTCTTTTGGAAAGAAACCCACTTTGGGTGGACCTCCAAAGAAGGGGCATGCTTATATGTACACCAATACCATGCCACGTAGGAACACACGTCCTACTCCACCGTCTCACACATATGATGATTTCTATGCTACACGTTCACGGGCACGTGCACACCATGTGAGACACCCTCACGCACGTGTTCCCACACATGCATATGTTCACCCACCTCGTCATATGAATAATTCTCGTCGTGCACCATTCCATCATGTTCCTTATGCCTATCCACGACATGCATCACGTAGAAATCAACGTCGCATGCATGCACCCAATAGGATGATGGCTCCCAAAATTTTCACTATTTGGAGCCCAAAGGACACAAGCATGGATGAAAAACAAGTGTATATGAATGCTTATTTTTCGGATGTTGTGCATAGTAGAAATTATGTGGGGAAGTCTAAGTCCATTTGGACTTGGCTTTCAAAGGTCTAACCTTTGAGGACCGAATGACCTTGGGTACCATGATATGAATGTTTCTATCTTTAGGTACTCAAGAAAAAGAAAAAGAAAAGGAGCAACAAATTTAAATTTAGCTCCAAAGGGAATTGGATACTCGATAGCGGGTGTTCAAAACACATGACGGGTGACGCTCAATTGCTCTCCGGAGTGGTTCCCATTGCAAATAGAAATCGCGTCGTATTTGGAGGCAACGAGAGCGGAACCATCGTCGGTGTTGGTAAAGTGGGTAACCCTTCTAAACCCTTAATTAGTGATGTTTATCTAGTTGATGGTTTAAATCATAATCTTATTTCAATAAGTCAACTTTGTGACAAAGGTTACAAAGTTAGCTTTGCGAAAGGATTGTGTCATATTTCAAATGATAATAATAAATTATTATTTTCCGGCACACGACATAAAGATATTTATATTTTGGATCTTCCTAAGTCATATGAACAATGTCTCGTTGCCAACACAAGTGAACAACACTTATGGCATCGACGCTTTGGACATGTGAACTTTGGAACACTTTATAAGCTTTCGAAATTAAATTCCATTAAAGGTTTTCCGAAACTCGTTTTTGAAAAGAAAAGTTTTTGTGATTCTTGTCAACGTGGCAAGCTTCCCAAATCTTCATTTAAACCTAAGAAAAGCATTTCTACGAAACGGCCACTAGAGCTATTACATCTAGATTTATTTGGGCCAACTAGAGTTGCTTCCTTAGGAAATGCAAGATATGGACTAGTCATCGTTGATGATTATTCAAGATTTACATGGGTATTTTTCTTATGTAATAAAAATGAAGCTTTCGAAAACTTCACAATATTTGTGAAGAAAGTACAAAATCTCATCGGAACCACCATTGTCACTATTCGTAGTGATCATGGGGGTGAATTTGAGAATGAGTCTTTCTCAAATTTTTGTGATGATCTTGGAATTACTCACACGTTTTCTTTCCCTCGAGCACCTCCTCAAAATGGTGTTGTTGAGAGGAAGAATAGAACGCTTGTGGAGTGTGCTCGCACTATGCTCGAAGATAGTCAACTTGGTTATCAATTTTGGGCGGAAGCGGTACACACCGCTTGCTATGTGTTTAATAGAATACTTTTGAGGCCCGGCACCAAACAAACTTGCTATGAATTGTTGTTTGGTAGATTGCCTCAAGTTAAACATTTTCGTGTTTTCGGCGCAAAATGTTTTATTAAAAACACATATGATAATTTGGACAAGTTTGATCCGAGATCGGATGAGGGGATATTTGTTGGGTAATCCTCACGTAGCAAAGCCTACCGGATATACAACAAAAGATCCTCTACGATCGAGGAATCACTTCATGTCTCTTTTAATGAGAATTTTACTACTTCTAGAATTTCAAATGATAATGATTCTATGGATGTTTTATGTGATTCGTTTGAAAATTCCAAGTCTATAGATTCAATTGATTCTATTGATACTAACCCGACTAATGAAGTTGTTGAGAATGTGCCTAGTGATCAAGGTATTCCCAAGCGGCTTCATACCGTCCGCGACCATCCCCATGAGCAAGTCATTGGCAATATTCATGATAGTGTCAAGACGAGATCGCAAGTCCACCACTTCGCCAATAGTGCCTTTGTCTCATCAATAGAGCCAAAGAATATAGGTGAAGCGTGCGAAGACAGTGCTTGGATCCTTGCCATGGTGGAGGAACTCATTCAATTCGAGAGGAATGAGGTATGGGAGCTTGTTCCTTTGCCATCGAAGAACCACACCATCATAGGGACAAAGTGGATCTTCAAGAACAAATCCGATGAAAATCAAGTCGTCATCCGGAACAAGGCTCGGTTAGTTGCTCAAGGCTATCGCCAAGAGGAAGGTATCGATTTCGAAGAATCCTTCGCTCCGGTAGCTAGATTAGAATCAATTAGACTTTTATTGTCTTATGCATGCCATAAAAATTTTAAGTTATTTCAAATGGATGTTAAAAGTGCATTTTTAAACGGAGATGTTGTTGAGGAAGTTTACGTTTCTCAACCTCCGGGCTTCATAAATGAAAATTTTCCAAATCATGTTTTTAAACTAAAGAAAGCTCTTTATGGTTTGAGACAAGCTCCTCGAGCTTGGTATGATCGCCTAAAGAATTTTCTTTTGGATTTGAATTTTAAAATGGGCGAAGCCGATTCTACACTTTTTGTTAAGCATGCGAATAATGATATTTTATTAGTTCAAATTTATGTTGATGATATCATTTTCGGTGCTACTAACTTCACTCTTTGCGAAGAGTTTTCTAATGTTATGAAGGAACAATTTGAGATGAGCCACATGGGCGAACTCAAATATTTCTTAGGTCTCCAAATTCGCCAAATGAACGATGCAATCTTCATCCACCAAACGAAGTACACGGTGGAGTTGCTAAAGCGATTTGGAATGGAAAGTGCTTCCGGGAAAAAGACTCCAATGAGCACGACTATGCATCTTGACAAGGATACGGGCGGTAAGGATGTAGACATTCGTCTATATCGAGGTATGATAGGTAGTTTACTCTATCTTACCGCAAGTAGGCCCGATATTATGTTTGCCGTATGCATATGTGCTCGTTATCAGTCTCAACCTAAGGAGTCTCACTTAGTAGCGGTAAAACGTATTTTCCGTTATCTAAGTTATACACTTGATTTTGGATTACTTTATCCAAAATCTAGCACATATGAGTTAGTCTCATATAGTGATGCCGATTATGCTGGATGCAAATCCGACAGGAAAAGTACTAGTGGCACTTGCCATTTTCTAGGAAATTCTCTTGTCTCTTGGTTTTCCAAGAAGCAAAATTCCGTATCACTTTCAACCACCGAGGCGGAATATATTGCCACCGGTGCCGCTTGTGCCCAGGTTCTTTGGATGAGACACACACTGAAGGATTTTGGTATTCACTGTGATACTAGCCCTATCATGGTGGATAACCAAAGTGCTATCTGTCTTTCAAAAAATCCGGTGCACCATTCCCGATCAAAACACATAGATGTCCGATACCATTTTTTAGATGATCATGTTGCTAAAAAGGACATCATTTTAGTGTACGTTGAAACCCAAAAGCAAATCGCCGATATTTTCACGAAACCCCTAAAGGAGGACTCCTTTGTGCGGTTGCGTCGAGAATTGGGGATTATGGGTGAATCCGAGATATAGGATTCATGTTTCATTCAATTGTCTTGCATGCTATTCGATTTCGCGATATTTTGTTCATGCTAGATTTATTGAATTTTTGGGATTTTATGTGATATGTTTGAATTTGTGCTTGAATTCGTATTTGAATGTCGTATTTAAGATTTCGACGTTTTATGGGGTAATTTAGATGACTAATGAGAGTGTTAAGATGTTTCATCCAAGTGGTTTGTGAAGAGAAATCAATTATCAATGTTTGGACTCTTCTAGTCGGTTTCAGTTCATTAGTCAACCGACTAGATGAGTCGGTCAGCTAGTGAACTCAGACCGACTAGATCATGCTTTTATCTAACTCTTATCATTTTCTTTCTTTAGTCGGTCACAGTACATTTACCGACCGACTAGAATGAAAACTAGTCGATCAGTGAGTATACTGCGACCGACTAATTCTTGCCCTAAAAATTCCCTGTTTCCCTCTGTTTCGACTTAGTCGGTTCAAGCTCATTGACCGACCGACTAGATCGTAATCTAGTCGGTCAGTGCTTGAACTGTGACCGACTAAGTGTGTTAGGGCATTTGTGTCTTTTCGCTTCCCAGACCGACTTAACTCTATCTTCATCCGACTAAAACGTGTTTTAGTCGGTATTCCTATCAGCTCAAGCCCGCTAAAACCCACTCCTCCCGGTGAGCGTTCCAGTAGTGATTCCGAGGATAACACCGATGAGGAATACACTCCTGAACATCCCGAGAAAGCTCCTACTCCTCCTCCGAAGACCCGTAAGGCTAAGGGTAAAGCTCATATGCCAGTCGGCGGTGTAGACATATCGTTGTGCCGTGATGACCCTCAGTGTCTCGCAGCGTACAACCGTATAGAGCACTGCCCACTGTTTTAGAGCATTACGTTCAGTTTTCTGATTTTCTCGGCCTTGCTGATCTTCTCTCCTATAGTGGCTTATTGGATTATCTTCACTATGACTCCAAGGCGAACCCCAGACCATATCCTCGCCTGGTCAAATTATTCTATGCCAATCGTGTTCGAGGCCAGTACGATGCGAGTCACTCCATCGAGACTACTGTCTTGGGAACTTCTATAGTTCTCACGGCAGAAATCTTGGGGGAGATTCTTGGCTGTTCGTCGTCTGGTCTCCTTCCTTCTGATATTTCCGTCGATGATATCGCCTCCTTGGATCGGTCCGTTCTTTCTGACATCTTCCATGTGATCCCTCCTGCCTTTATTGGAGTTCCTTCAAAGTCGTTCAAGCCTAATGCATGGGTATTGAATCTTATTCTGAAGTCGTGCTTGCTTCCCAAGTACGGCTCATCTTCACTTCCTTCCCAGCCATTTTTGAAGCTGATTTACGCTCTTTTCTTGGGTTGCGAGATTAATTGGGCTCGCGTTATACTCGATAAGATGGACTCTTTCGAGTGTATACGCAAGACCAATAAATCTGCGCATATCCCTTACCCGTGTCTGTTGACCCTTGTTTTCCGTCATTTCCGAGTTCCTCTCCCTCCTGACGATGATCGTCCCTTGGGTCCTCCTCTGAACGCGACGGCCGTTAAGAAATCTCTTGCGGCGCTTCGTCACGTGCAGAGGTCGACCACATCTGCTTCCCAGGCTACTCCCTCAGCTGCTGCAGCCCCCACTCCTCCTGCTACATTAGATGATGTCGTACGCCTTCTTCATCGGCACGAGTCGCGTTTGGCTCGTACCGAGGAGGTCGTCTGCCGTATGGCTCGTATGATGGAGATTGATCTTCCTCCTTCAGTTTCTGAGGCCGAGGAGATGGACGATGAGGAGATTGACGAGCTTGTCACTTCCTTGGCTCGTGGCGATGAGGCCACTGCTGCTGCTGCTGCTACTGCTACCACTTCTGCTCCTGGAGTTGGCACCACTTCCGGTGCTCCAGAGACTTCTGCTTCAGTAGTTCAGACTTCTGTGACTGCTGCTGATCCTGTTGCCGAGCCTGCTGATACTCCTGCTGAGACCCCCTGCTGTTGACCCAGTTGTTTCCACACCTGCCCCGTCGATCCCGTCTGTTGAGACGCCTCTTCTCCCTGCAGAGCCTGAGTCCACTCCGTCGACTGGACCCACAGATACTGCAGATCCAGCCACTTCCTCGTGGTCGTCTGTTCCGAGGACTCTCCACTACTCTTTGGATGATATATCTTATTGAGAGTATTTTGGGTTAGGATGGAGTTTGAGGGTTGTTTTGATGTATTTTTGAGTTTTCTGGATGTCGGTGTTGGATATTTTCATGTACTTTGGATGATGTTGATGTTGGTGTTATATTTTGATGTGGATGATGATGTTGTACTTTTTGATGTTTATATAGATGATGTGTCGTACTTGATATGATGTACTTCTTGAATTCGATATCTTTTTGGATGTACTCATGATGTTCCTATCTATATATACATCGATGTTCATGTTGTGATATTTACTTCGTCGTGCACATTAATTCTCATTCAATGTCCATGCTATGTAAAATCGTCGCTCGACGATTGAAAAACTTGGTTAAATAGATTGAAATTCTATAATTGTATAGAATTGTTTTCCATGCACAAATTTAACCAAGAATGTTGAATATTGAAGAGTATGTTTCTTTATTCAAGAAATGAACAATTATTTGGTATTTTTGATGATTTCGATTATCGCTTTTTGATAATGGACAATTTGACACACCTTGATTTGATTTCATCATTTTTCCCTTGGTGTCAATTAGGTCCATCGTCATTGTCTACGACTCCCGATGTTGGATTTTCCATTTCCTTGTTGTTGTCGTTGTATGCCCCACATTTTTGGGATAATGCCAAAGGGGAAGAGATAATGATAATAAATAGGGCAAATGAAAATTTAACTCAATTTCCAAGAATCTAGTTTGATATGTTAGATTCAGGGGGAGTTAAGATATATATAAGGATTTTCAAAATCCGAAATTTCAAAAATCGATTCTCTTTATATATCTTACTCGTCTGTTTGATGCAATTCATATATATTCATTTTGGAATTAACGTGTCATCAATGCAGGGGGAGTAAGTATTTTACATTTGAATCATTATTTTTAATTATTATTTATGTTGGTTTGTCATCACCAAAAAGGGGGAGAATGTTGAATATTGGACTCCCCGGATTTGGTTTTGATGATGAGCAAACATAAATAATTCATGAACTAACAATTTGTGAGCGCAGTATTGGAGATCATCGCCAAATTCACGAGAACAACTAAAGCGACATCTCAACACTTCCCAAAGCTCGTATTCATGCCTAAAGCTTCGTTGAAGCTCTTGCGCCGTTTTGGAAGTAATGAAGATTTAATCGAAGCTCTCGAAGACCGTTCTTTAAGGTTTATTTATAGTCTTTTAAGCTTCGATCAATAGAATGTTAAGCCTTGAGTATATCTTACGATTCTAACTTCATAACGCTCATATCGTAGCTCTAGGATCTTAGTACAAGTTCATTCTAACTTCCTCGAAGCGTCGCGCTTCGATTCGGACTTGTTTGTGCATGTTAGTTGGTACAAGAAGAAGTACTGACCGACTAGATGGTGATCTAGTCGGTCAGCAACTCTTCTTGGACCGACTAGTTTGATTCCTTAATTTCTTGGACTTTACTGTTTACAGTTAGTCGGTCTACGTTGACTCACCGACCGACTAGTTTGTGAACTAGTCGGTCAGTGATGCTTCTTTGACCGACTAGTTGTGACTTTCTGTTCATACTAAATTTCTCCTAAGCTACTGTTTATCGTTAGTCGGTCTAAGAACGTTTGGTGACCGACTAGTTGACAATCTAGTCGGTCAACTTTTGTTCTTGGACCGACTAAGTCAATTTGTATTCAGATTATTTCACTTTGCCTCTTAGTCGGTCTACGTTCACTGACTGACCGACTAGTTGTGAAACTAGTCGGTCAGAAAGTCTTCTTGGACCGACTAGATTTCTAGGTCTGAAATTCTATCTCTTCTCAGTTCCTCACTTAGTCGGTCCATGTTGATTGACTGACCGACTAGTTGATGAACTAGTCGGTCAGTGGTTGTTCTTTGACCGACTAGTTTTCTCAGATTTCTATCCGTTGGAATTTGACCTAACTTGTTTTTATGGGACCCTATAAATACGAACCTAGGTCATTTCTATCTAGGTTAGAGCTGCCATTAAGAGATTAATTGAGATCAAAAGAGATAGCCATTCTCACTCTTTTCCAAAGCTCTCTTCCTCACAAGAAACCCATTCTCTCACTATTCTAGATCTAGAATCCATCTTGAGAGAAGCTTGTTCTTGGTGAGCCCTTCAAGCCCTAGCTTGAATCAAGTCTCCAAATCTCTCCTAGGCACCTATTGCTGGTCATTTCCTTGGTGCTAGGACTTGGTGACTTCATCTTCCTCAAATCCTTCATTTCACATATTGGGTAAGAAAAACTCAAGGTATAGGATTTTGTGGTAAGATTGTTTATTTCATATAAACTCTTTTATATTGCTTATTGGTTCTCTCGGTTGTGAGAGAAGGTTGTGATCCCGGGTTGTGGGATTCACTATTGCCATTGCATGTATGATTTGATCTTGTGAAGGTTTTTCACAAGATATTCATAGTGGAAATCTTGGGTTAGGGTTTCTAACCTAAGTATCCGGAGGGGATCCGGGTGGTTGGGACGTAGGATCATCGGAAACAAGTCGGGGAGACTTGGGTAGATCCGAACCCATTAACATCATTTGTTTGCATTGTTAATTTTGTTGTTGTCATTCAATTTAAGCTTCCGCAAATTGATTTGGTAGTTGTTTGCACAATAATTTGGAATTATACTCCTTGTTATTTTTAAAGTACTATTCACCCCCCCTCTAGTACTTGTGCAGTAGCTTGTAGGGCATTACAAAAAGTCCATTCTAACTTCCTCGAAGCATCGCGCTTCGATTCGGACTTTTTATGCATGTTAGTTGGTTCAAGAAGAAGAACTGACCGACTAGATGGTGATCTAGTCGGTCAGCAAAGCTTCTTGGACCGACTAGTTTCAGTTTGTATTTTCTTGCTCAGTACTGTTTACAGTTAGTCGGTCTACGTTGACTCACCGACCGACTAGTTTGTGAACTAGTCGGTCAGTGATGCTTCTTTGACCGACTAGTTGTGCTTTACTGTACATGCCAATTTTCTCCTAAGCTGCTGTTTATCGTTAGTCGGTCTAAGAACGTTTGGCGACCGACTAGTTGATAATCTAGTCGGTCAACATTTGTTCTTGGACCGACTAAATCAATTTGTATTCAGACTATTTGTTTTTGACTCTTAGTCGGTCTACGTTCACTGACTGACCGACTAGTTGTGAAACTAGTCGGTCAGACAGTCTTCTTGGACCGACTAGATTTCTTGGTCTGAAATTCAATCTCTTCATTGTTCTTCACTTAGTCGGTCCATGTTGATTGACCGACCGACTAGTTGATGAACTAGTTGGTCAGTGGTTGTTCTTTGACCGACTAACTGCTTCAGATTTCCAACCGTTGGGATTTGACCTAGCTCGTTTTTATGGGCCCCTATAAATACGAACCTTGGTCATTTCTCTCTAGGTTAGAGCTGCTATTAAGAGATTCATTGAGATTGAAAGAGATAGAGATTCTCACTCATTTCCAAAGCTCTCTTCCTCACAAGAAATCCATTCTCTCACTTTCTAGATCTAGAATCCATCTTGAGAGAAGTTTGTTCTTGGTGAGCCCTTCAAGCTCTAGCTTGATTCAAGTCTCCAAATCACTCCTAGGCACCCATTGCTGCTCATTTCAGTGGTGCTAGGTCTTGGTGACTTCCTCTTCCACAAATCACTCCTTGCACCTATTTGGTAAGAAAACTCAAGGTATAGGATTTTGTGGTAAGATTGTTTATTTCATTATTAACTCATTTATATTGCTTATTGATTCTCTCGGTTGTGAGAGAAGGTTGTGATCCCGGGTTGTGGGATTCACTATTGCCATTACATGTATGATTTGATCTTGTGAAGGTTTTTCAAAAGATATCATAGTGGAAATCTTGGGTTAGGGTTTCTAACCTAAGTATCCGAAGGGGATCCGGGTGGTTGGGACGTAGGATCACCGGGAACAAGTCGGGGAGACTTTGGTGGATCCGAACCCAATAATATCTATTATTAGCATTGTTAATTTTGTTGTTGTCATCAATTTAAGCTTCCGCAAATTTATTTGGTAGTTGTTTGCACGATAATTAGGAATTATACTCCTCGTTATTTTTAAAGTACTATTCACCCCCCCTCTAGTACTTGTGCAGTAGCTTGTAGGGCATTACATTTGGTATCAGAGCCAGATACTTAGCTATGTCTGCCAACGACAACAAGACCGTGCGTCCACCTTCCGACTATGGCACCTTCAAGAACCGTGAAGGAGCATCTTCGGTGATGGAAGGACATTCCTCTACGAGGCCTCCATTCTTCAACGGTACCAACTACGGGTACTGGAAATGCCGGATGGAAACCTTCTTCCGGAGTGCATCTCTATGGAGGACCACGATGAAGGAATACGTCGAGCCCGTCGAAGAAGACTTTGAGAAATGGACAACCGCGGAGGTCGCCGCGGAGGTAAGCAATGCCAAGGTAATGAACGCCTTGCAATGCGCATTGGAGCCCGAGGACTTCAATAAGATATGCACATGTAAGAGTGCATATCAAATTTGGAACTCCCTCCTCATACTACATGAAGGGCCGAGTAGGGTAAGAGACTCTAAACTCATAGTTGTTAACAAAGATTACGAAATGTTTCATATGCAACAGGGTGAGAAGATGAAGGAGTATTATGCTCGCTTCGTCGACATCATAAACGAGTTGGAGGCTCTTGGCAAAACCTACACCCAAAAGGAGAAGTGTTCGAAGCTTATCGAAGGACTTCCTTCTTCTTGGGAAAAGCGTACCTTCACCATCGAGGAAGGTAATGATATGAATAAGTACACCGTAGTTCAACTAATGGGTACTTTAATGTCATACGAGGTACGCAAGGATAGCAAGTTAAAGTTGCAGGAAAAGATGAAGTCCTACCTAAAGCAAGACGAGCCAAAGAAGAAGGCTATTGCTTTCAAGGCCGCTCCAACCACTTCCATATCAACCGATGATGAAGACTCGGAAAACGAGTTGGACTTGGAATCCATGGCACCCATGGCCAAGAAGTTCAACCGTTTCTTCCGAAAAGGTAACTATAAGAACAAAGCTAAATTTGGTTCTTCTAACGTCTCCTCCTCTCCTTTGTGTTTCAAGTGCAATAAGCCAGGACACATGAAAGCGGAGTGTCCTCTAAATAAGAAAAAGGAGAAATGGAAGGCGCCGAAATTCGATAAGTCCAAGAAGTACAAAAAGGGGTACAAAAAGGGACTTGTCGGAGCAACATTCACCGACTCCGAGGATTCCTCAAGCGGAGAGTCGGATGATGAGAAAGTGGAGCAAGCGCACATGTGCTTCATGGAAAGAGAGGAGCATGATCAAGGATCCTCCTCTTCCGATGATAGTAACGACGAAGGCGATGAGGTAACTATGGATGACCTTAGGAATGCTAATTCTCAATTATGGTCTAAATACACTAAATTAGTAAATAGATATACTAAGGTAAAAGATGACCTAGCTAGCATTCAAACCTCGCCTAAGACTGTCATCACCAACAACGACACCGTTGTTGAAGAGTTAAGAAATGAGATTGTTAATCTCAAATCTAAACTTGAACATGTTAGTGTTGAGGATTCGGAAGAACATAGGATAGCGGATTTGACTTCTCAAAACTCAACTTTGAGTATTGAGAATGAAAATCTCAAGTCTCGTGTTTATGTGCTCACATCGCAAATATCCACTTTGGATGCTTCGATGCATTCTCTCACCGAGAAATATGAGTGCACAATAGGCCGAATTAATAAGTTCAATAAGGGTAAAGACCATTTGGATAACATCCTAAATGATTTACTTCCGGGCAATCACCACATTGGCTTGGGGTATAAGATAAGAAGTTCATCCAAATCGGCCACTACTTTTGTTAGGCCTACTTCCGATGCCTCACTGAGTGGGAGCAAACACTCTATTGGTAGTTCATCTACCAATGGTTCTTCCACTTCGCACACACCCTATTTTGGAAAGAAACCCACTTTGGGTGGACCTCCGAAGAAGGGTCATGCCTACATGTACACAAATACCATGCCACGTAGGAACACACGTCTTACTCCACCGGCTCACACATATGATGATTTTTATGCAACACATTCACGGGCACGTGCACACCATGTGAGACACCCTCACGCACGTGTTCCCTCACATGCATATGTTCACTCACAACATCATATGAAAAATTATCCGCATGCACCATTCCATCATGTTCCTTATGCCTATCCACGACATGCATCACGTAGAAACCAACAACGCATGCATGCACCCAATAGGAAGAGGGCTCCCAAGATTTTCACTATTTGGAGCCCGAAGGACACAAGCATGGATGAAAAACAAGTTTATATGAATGCTTATTTTTCGAATGTTGTGCATAGTAGTGATTATGTGGGGAAGTCTAAGTCCAATTGGACTTGGCTTCCAAAGGTCTAATCTTTTGGACCCAATGACCTTGGGTACCATGATACGACATTCCATATCTATAGGTACTCAAGAAAAGGGAACGGAGCAACAAATTTAAATTTAGCTCCAAGAGAAATTGGATACTCGATAGCGGGTGTTCAAAACACATGACGGGTGACGCTCAATTGCTCTCCGGAGTGGTTCCCATTGCAAATGGAAACCGCGTCGTATTTGGAGGCAACGAGAGCGGAACCATCATAGGTGTTGGTAAAGTGGGTAATCCTTCTAAACCCATTATATGTGATGTTTACCTTGTTAAAGGATTAAACCACAATCTTATTTCAATAAGTCAACTTTGTGACAAAGGTTACAAAGTTAACTTTGCGAAAGGAATGTGCCATATTTTAAGAAAAGATAATAATGAATTATTGTTTTCTGGCACACGCCATAAGGATATATATATCCTAGATCTTCCAAGATCACATGAACAATGTCTTATTGCCAACACAAGTGAACAACACTTATGTCATCGACGTTTTGGTCATGTGAACTTTGGAACACTTTTCAAGTTTTTCAAGTTAAATTCTATTAGAGGCTTCCCTAAGCTTGTCTTTCAAAAGAAAAGCTTTTGTGACTCGTGTCAACGAGGAAAGCTTCTAAAATCTTCATTTAAACCTCAGAAAAGCATTTCTTCTAAGCGGCCTCTAGAGCTATTACATCTAGATTTATTTGGGCCAACTAGAGTTGCTTCATTAGGTAATGCTAGATATGGACTTGTCATCGTTGATGAATTTTCTAGGTTTACTTGGGTATTTTCATTGTGTAATAAAAATGAAGCTTTTGAAAACTTCACAATTTTTGTTAAGAAAGTACAAAATCTCTTAGGAACCACCATTGTCACTATTCGTAGTGATCATGGAGGTGAATTTGAGAATGAGTCTTTTGAGACATTTTGTGATGAAGTTGGTATTACACACACCTTCTCTTTCCCTCGTGCACCTCCTCAAAATGGTGTAGTTGAAAGAAAGAATAGGATGCTAGTGGAGTGTGCTCGCACTATGCTTGATGATAGCCAACTTGGCCATCAATTTTGGGCGGAAGCGGTACATACCGCTTGTTATGTGTTTAATAGAATACTTTTGAGGCCCGGCACTAAACAAACTTGTTATGAATTGTTGTTTGGTAGGTTGCCTCAAGTTAAACATTTTCGTGTTTTTGGTTCGAAATGTTTTATTAAGAACACGTATGGTAGTTTGGACAAATTCGATCCAAGATCCGATGAGGGGATTTTTGTTGGATATTCTTCGCGTAGCAAGCCCTACCGGATATTCAACAAACGAACCTCAACGATCGAGGAGTCGCTTCATGTGTCATTTAATGAAGGATTTGTTCCAACTAGAATTACTAATGATGATGACTCTATGGATGTCTTATGTGATTCAATTGGTAATTCTAACTCTAATGATTCTATTGATTCTATTGAGACTAACACGTCTAATGAAGTTGTTGAGAATGTTCCTAGTGATCAAGGTATTCCCAAACGGCTTCATACCGTTCGTGACCATCCTCATGAGCAAGTCATTGGCAATATCCATGATAGTGTTAAGACGAGATCGCAAGTGAACTACTTCGCTCATTGTGCCTTTGCCTCCTCGATAGAGCCAAAGAATGTTAATGAAGCATGCGAAGATAGCGCTTGGATCTTAGCCATGGAGGAGGAACTCATTCAATTTGAGAGGAATGAAGTTTGGGAGCTTGTTCCATTGCCATCGAAGAACCACACCGTCATAGGGACAAAGTGGATCTTCAAGAACAAAACCGACGAAAACCAAGTCGTCGTCCGGAACAAAGCTCGGTTAGTAGCTCAAGGCTATCGACAAGAGGAAGGTATTGATTTCGAAGAATCCTTCGCTCCGGTAGCTAGATTAGAATCAATTAGATTGTTATTGTCTTTTGCATGCCATAAAAATTTCAAATTATTTCAAATGGATGTTAAAAGTGCATTTTTCAACGGAGATGTTGTTGAGGAAGTTTACGTTTCTCAACCTACGGGCTTCATAAATGAAAAATTTCCAAATCATGTTTTTAAACTTAAGAAAGCACTTTACGGTTTGAGACAAGCTCCTCGAGCTTGGTATGATCGCCTAAAGAATTTTCTTTTGGATTTGAATTTTAAAATGGGAGAAGCCGATTCTACACTTTTTGTTAAGCATTCGAATAATGATATAATTTTAGTTCAAATATATGTTGATGATATCATTTTCGGTGCTACTAACTTTGCTCTTTGCGAGAGTTTTCTAATGTTATGAAGGAACAATTTGAGATGAGCCACATGTGTGAGCTCAAGTATTTCTTAGGTCTCCAAATTCGCCAAATGGACGATTCAATCTTCATCCACCAAACGAAGTATACGGTGGAGTTGCTAAAGCGATTTGGAATGGAGAGTGCCTCCGAGAAAAAGACTCCTATGAGCACTACAACGCATCTTGATAAAGATACAGGCGGAAAAGATGTAGACATTCGTCTATATCGAGGTATGATAGGTAGTTTACTTTATCTTACCGCTAGTAGGCCCGATATCATGTTTGCCGTGTGTATTTGTGCTTGTTATCAGTCTCAACCTAAGGATTCTCACTTAGTAGCGGTAAAACGTATTTTTCGCTATCTAAGTTACACTTTAGATTTTGGATTACTTTATCCGAAATCTAGCACATATGAGTTAGTCTCATATAGTGACGCTGATTATGCGGGATGCAAATCCGACAGGAAGAGTACTAGTGGCACTTGCCATTTTATAGGAAATTCCCTTGTCTCTTGGTTTTCCAAGAAGCAAAATTCGGTATCACTTTCAACCACCGAGGCGGAATATATTGCCGCCGGTGCCGCGTGTGCTCAAGTTCTTTGGATGAGACACACACTTAAAGACTTTGGTATAAACTGTGATACTTGCCCTATCATGGTTGACAACCAAAGTGCAATATGTCTTTCCAAGAACCCGGTACACCATTCCCGTTCGAAACACATAGATGTCCGACACCACTTTTTAGATGATCATGTTGCTAAAAAGGACATCATTTTAGTGTACGTTGAAACCCAAAAGCAAATCGCCAATATTTTCACGAAACCCCTAAAGGAGGACTCCTTTGTGAGGTTGCGTCGAGAATTGGGGATTATGGGTGAATCCGAGATATAGGATT
Organism: Scilla litardierei; assembly: GCA_030789695.1. Taxonomy (NCBI): domain Eukaryota; kingdom Viridiplantae; phylum Streptophyta; class Magnoliopsida; order Asparagales; family Asparagaceae; genus Scilla; species Scilla litardierei. The sequence goes on from CM061142.1 coordinate 462,661,877, forward strand.
CATGTTTCATTCAATAATCTTGCATGCTATTATATTTCGCAATATTCCGTTCATGCTAGACTTATAGGATTTTTCGAGATTTTATGTGATATTTTGAACTTTCGCTCGAATTCGTGTTTGAATGTCGTATTTGAGATTTCGATGTTTAATGAGGTAGTTTAGATGATGTTTGAGAGTCTTGCGATGTATCGTCCAAGTGTATTGAGGAAAGAACTTATTTATCAATTTTTGGACTCATCTAGTCGGTCTCAGTTCATCAACCAACCGACTAGATTCACATCTAGTCGGTCAGCTAATGAACTTAGACCGACTAGCTCTATCTCTCAACTTTTGGACTTCTTTAGTCGGTATCAGTTCAATCACCAACCGACTAGATTCGTATCTAGTCGGTTAGTAAAAGAACTTAGACCGACTAATTCAAGCTATTAGGATTTCCTCTCCAGCTTAACTCCTTTAGTCGGTTCTAGTTTACTTACCGACCGACTAGATTTAGATCTAGTCGGTCAGTATTTGAGCGTAGACCGACTAATTCTCGTTCAGGAAATCTTCGACTGGTCTCTGTTTCCACTTAGTCGGTTCAAGCTCGTTAACCGACCGACTAGCTCGTCATCTAGTCGGTCAGCCATTGAACTGTGACCGACTAAGTGCTCAGGGGCAGTCAGGTCTTTTCGCGATTTCGACCGACTATATCCTAATCTATCCGATTGTTTCTCATTCTAGTCGGTTATCTTCGTTTCTCCAACTCGAAAACCCCCGAACCCAGCTCGTGACTTTTCGTCTTCCCGTCGATCTCCGGCACCTTGGGAGAATTCTTGGTGAAGACGAAAATACGTTTCAACCTTCACCAATGGATGATGTGAATGATGTGAATCCTATTCCATATAGGAATAATGATCCAAGTGGGAGCAATTCTAAGCACATTCCAAGTGGGAGTAATATTAGAATTGATCCAACTTTGAGTCAACAAGGACTTGAAGAATCTCAAATGCGACGTAGTAGTCGTACAAGGTTAGCTCCTCTAAGATTTGAGGATGAATTCCCACAAACCTTTGTGACTTTACTACAAGATGATGACGAGCCTGCTACTTTCAAACAGGCCGTATCATGCCCTGCAAAAGACAAATGGATGGAAGCGATGAAGGAGGAATTAGAATCCATGAAAATTAACCGAGTCTGGGACTTGGTTGACTTACCCAGAGGACGTAGAGCTATTGGGAACAAATGGGTTCTCAAGATCAAGCATAAGGCTGATGGTTCCATAGACAGATATAAAGCTCGCCTTGTCGCGAAAGGTTTTACGCAACAGGAAGGAATAGACTATGAAGAGACCTTCTCACCTGTTGTTCGTTTTACCTCGATTCGCTTGATTCTGGCTTTGGTAGCTTGCTTAGACCTCGAATTACATCAAATGGATGTAAAGACTGCCTTTCTCAATGGAGAATTGGACGAGGAGATTTATATGGAACAACCAACAGGGTTTGTAAAAGAAGGAAACGAACATAAGGTTTGTAAACTTCGAAAGTCCATATATGATCTTAAACAATCCTCGAGGCAATGGTATATACGATTTCAAGAAGTTTTCTTATCAAATGGTTTTAGCATGCTTAATGAAGATAACTGTGTATATATCAAGAGGACCAAAAGCAAGTATGTTATTATGTCTCTATATGTAGATGACATTTTAATAGCCGGAAATGACAAGGGCTTTGTGATGGATATCAAGGCTTGGCTTTCATCAGTATTTGAGATGAAAGACATGGAAGAAGCCGCATATATCCTTGGAGTTAAGATTTCAAGGAATCGTTCGAAGAAACTTCTTTCTCTTTCACAAGAGACTTATATAAAGAAGGTTTTAGAACGTTTTAATATGCAAGACTGTAAGTCCATTGATACTCTTATAAGCAAATGCGATAATTTATGTCTGAAAATGTGTCCAAAGAACCAAAAAGAAAAGGAAATTATGGAAAAAGTTCCATATTCTAGTGCAGTTGGTAGTCTTATGTACGCTATGATGTGTACAAGACCGGACATCTGTTTTGCCGTTGGAATGATAAGTCGTTACCAATCCAATCCAGGGCAAGCACACTGGAAAGCGGTTAAGAGGATAATGCGGTATCTTAAAGGGACTGCGGACTATGCTTTATGCTATCAAGGAAATACCTTGAGGCTTGAAGGCTACACTGATGCTGATTGGGCGGGTGATCTTGATGAGCGACGATCGACCTCAGGACATGTTTTTCTACTCGGATCTGGTGTAATATCCTGGAGTAGCAAAAAGCAATCCTGCATTACACTTTCAACTATGGAAGCTGAATTTGTATCATTTAGCATGGTAGTCCAAGAAGCTGTTTGGCTTAGGAAGTTCTTAGACAAGCTAATTGATACAAGTGACTCAGGTGTTGTACCAATATACAGTGACAGTCAAGCATCTATAGCCTATGTCAAAGATCCAAAATTCCATTGTAAGACCAAACACATTGATATCCACTACAAATTTGCAAAAGACTATGATAAGAACAAGAAGGTAGACATTAGATACATATCTACGCATGAGATGATAGCGGATCCGCTTACGAAGGCGATCCCCAGAGATGTGTTTTACAAGCACTTATCATCTCAAGGATTGCGTAAGAGCTAAGTTGTATCAATGTATATTCCCATGTCTATGAAAGATCAAATTTAATAAAAGAATAAGTTCTTTTTAACATTGCATATGAGTTTCTTGAAAATGTTTGTGTACATTTCTTTTAATCTCAGCTATGTTTTTCTAGTATGTCGGACAGATTGAGGTTGGCTCTCTCACATGAGCAACCGCCTTAATTCTATCATACGGATAAGATAAAGATGAGACCTGTTTAAAGTCAAAATCGTCTGACGGATGATTTAGAGTCATAACTTAAACAAAATGGTCGTATGAAAGATCTGCATCATATGGATGCTTACAAAAGATCTAAGAAGATTATTTAAATCTTATCTGTCTTATGCGGGATGTGGGTCCAGGAAATTACTAAGAAGTAAAAGGGACTCAAAGTCAGACATTATGGTGTCTAATCATCATCCTTACAACATCATTAAGACATACGCTCCCTGGGAAAGGAGTGATGTTGTAATACGTATTCATACTACGTATGCATTTGACCATTGGGTTAGAATAGTAATTGTGTTTACTATTATGTGAGACCCAAAGACCACATAGGTCTTCAACTTCTTACCCTTATGGACTCAAATTGGTTCCTTTAGATTTGACTGGGTGATCGCTGTCTTAGCATGTTGCTTATGGACTATGGTCAATTCGGTCTGGCGGGGCATGTTAGAAAAGAGAGTCAAGTCAAGATCGAAAGGATCGCAAGAAGAGGAAGATTAATTTCATATTCACATTTGAAATTTAGAGATTCAAAGCTGGCCAGCCAATTGTAATCCAGATGGGATTCAATTGTTGAATATAAAGTATAAGAAATGTGAAGAAATAATCTAGGGTACAACATGCGTTGATCTACTTAACTTTGCACCCCAAGGAGTGTTGTGTATCTCTAACAAGTGCACAAAAGCAGACTCTATGCGCATGACGGTCACACGGTCTATTTCTCATTATGATAAATAAAAGAACTAAAGGAAAAGATGCTTCCTTACAATCCCCTCAAGTGTGAGTGGGAGATGTTGGATATGGACGACATGTATACACCCATGAGGAGATGTATGAGGGTCTATGGACCTCGGATGTCGCGTACATGAAAGCATGTGCGAAGGGAACCTTTTCATGTGTGAAAAGGACCACTCGATAAGTGGAAAAAGTCACTTTATAAGTGCATAAAGGCACTTGATAAGTGCATAAGGAAGAGGATAAGCAATGGTACTAATATAAGCTAATAAGCATATATGTAGTTATTTCCTACAATAACTACCCCTTAGGCCTATAAATAGGACCCAAGGGTATGGCTTTTAAGGCTAATCCTTCATGCCATAAGTTTGCATAAGGCAACCTTCTTTTCCATTTTCGCTTCCATTAAGTTCTTCTTCTAAATAGAGATTTAGACGGTGAAACGCTGCTTCGATCCTCTGTGACGAAGTACCGACCGTTGTGGCGAATCCAAGGGCGAAGTTCAGAGATTATAGCGAAGTGTACGCTAACGTAAGTCTCTTCTCTCTTTCGATCCTCAATCATCGCATGATGGGATCCTACACAGCCGCCCTCAGCATTTCCTCCCTTGACCGTATCTTATCCCCACCTGCAAAGAAGAAATAGATAGGGTAAGCCTACATGAGGAAGCTCATCTGACCCAAGATACCTTCGGTCCAGAAGTGCTAAACGAGTCGGTCATCCTGGATCAGGCTAGCTAGATGCCGATCTACTTCGGGTATCTCTGCTAAGATCTGGACGCTCTCTAAATCCTCCCCCTTCAAGGCCACCGCCTCGTCCACCGAAGGGTTCAACGCCCCCCAGTTCGACCTCAATGCCACCTCGGCCGGCATCAAGAGGAAGACGAACCTCTCCCTCCACCCTTTCGCATCAGCCGGCACCCCAAGGATGAGATCCCGCCCCTTCGTCGCATAAACACAGTAGTGCATCATCCTCCTCCTCACTTCAAAGAAATGCTGGAATAGCATCAAGGATGGGCTCAAGTTGCTGGCGAGGCAGAGGACGACGAAACCGACCAGCAAACCGAAGGAGAAAGGTGCCAACGCGAAGAGCCGGTGCTCTAAGAAATTCATGATGTGAAGAAAATGAGGGTTAATCAGGAAGCGGAGCCCTAATTCGAAGGACGGAAGATAGTCCCTGACTTCATCGTCTCCAGGCCAACATACCATCTCATCGGGTCCGGGAGGCGCACCTCGCAGGACAGTCGGACGAACCTCATACGGATCTCCCGAATGTTGACCCAGTCCGGCCTACACTGGGTGGCCATAATCGCCCTCGGCACTTCTGCTTGGAATCTTCTCATCCTCCTCCGCCACATCTCCTCCTCCACTGACTCTTATTTCACCACACCACTACCGCCACCAGCCTTAAAATAAGAAGCCATCAACAAATAGGATCGAGAAAGTACCTAGCAGAGAATAGCCAGATGGAAGGACGACCGTAATGGAAGCTCCGGCGACGACAACATCAACGGCAACGGCGATGGATGAAAAGGAGAAGAAAAGCTCGAAGAAAATTGGAAATCGGAAGAAACTTTCGATCGATCCTCCCAAACTCTACTTATAGCCAGCAACAGGTCATCTCAACCGTCGAAGCACCGCCACGCGGCACCAATCCGAGTCACTCTGATGCCTCGACTGCCCCCTGGTCGCATCTGCCACGCGTCGCATCCTGGGTAGCTGAGACTCCTCGATTTCTCCCCACCCTTTCAAATCGTAATGATGGCGGTAAAAGGAAGGGCGGTTATTGTAACGGCCGCTTTCCGATCGTTCATATTTTTGCGCGTACTTCCTCTTTCGTACACGTATTTTTCTTCGACATTTCTTCTATCCGAATACACGTTGTGATATGTCGTTGTGACCGTATGGAAAATTAGTTATTTGTGGGATTTTTAGTGAATGTCATTTCGCAGGTCGTTCTTCCATAAATCAGGTTTGATTGGAGAGACGTCGTAGATTTAGACTTAGTCGCCGGACCTTTTTATTTTTAGTTCGTTTTCTGTGGGCCAAACACATGATTGACCACCGTATCCCCGAGCCCCTCGTCTTCATGGGCATCCCGATATTTTTTTCATAATTTTCGGACACCCCTAGCCCAAGCAAACCCACTAATCAAATTCAAAGCCCATTAAGCCTAATCAATTTTTGAAATTCAAACTCTTAATCAAATCCTAATCAAATCTTACGTATCATGAGATGGGATTCTGGGTCTACCCTCACCCAACTTTTACCCACTTTGCACACCCCCTTACTCACCATCTCTCCTAGTCACCCCTTAACTACACCCCCTTTAAACCAAGATTTAGCAACATATCTCTTTAAAATCAAAAACCAAACCTCAACCCTAACCACTCACGCGAACCCACCAGGCCGGCTGCCATTCTTCTTCCCTTGCGCATCTCCATGACTCCGGCGAGGCACCACTAGACCCCTACCTCCGACCACCCTCTCCTCCTCCTTCCTCTCTCTCTCCTCTTCTCTCTCTCTCCCCTAGAAACCCCCACAAAACAGCCCAGGCCGAACTGTAGTTGACAGCCGCACCCAGCTGCTTCAAACCGGTGCCACCATCGCTCCGGAGACCTCCTCCGACCGTCTCCACCTCCCTCAGACTCCCCTCGAACCCCCCAATCACTTGTAACTCTTCTTTCCCTTTCCTCTACTCTCTATCTCCCTCGAAACACCTCTCAAACTCATCTAAACGACAGTTTTTGACAGCCTGCGCACCCCGCCAGAAAACCGATGCCCGGCCACCTGCAGCCACCTCCAACCGCTGTCTCCACCCCCATCCGACTCCACTCGAAACCCCCTATCATCTGCACCCCTCCTCGCTCATGTCTCTCAACTCTATCTCCTCGAAAACCCGTTGAAACCAAGCCTTAACGGTAGTTTTTGACAGATCTACGCCCTACCGTTCAATGCCGCTGTCCGGCCATCTCCGACAACTTCTGGCGACCAATACACCACCTTTCGATCCCCCTTGAACCCCTTTAACTACTGCAAGTCCCCTTTGACCCTTCTGGTCGTCGCTTTTCTGCTGCGATGCACAACAACGACCGTTGCGCAAATCTGTCCTCTTCGTCTTCTCACGGCCGCCCACCGATGTGCGCTGATGTCGTCGGCCATCCACCGGGCCGAGCAACCCCCACTGATCTCCTTCAATCTCTGGCAGCCCCCTTTGCTCCTAGGAGTTCATGCACGTCGCCGAACTCGCGTGTTTTCCCCTGACGTTGCCGCCGTCGTGTAGATCTGTTGCGCTACCCGCAACGGGAAAGGGATCGACGTTTGCTCGCTGTTTTGTTCCTCCACCTCGCTGTCCAAAAGTATCTCGCTGCACTACCTGTAGCCGAGACATTACTTACGATGCAGATCCATCGCCGTTCAGACCCGACATCCGCTCTACGATCAAACGTCAAAAAGGTTAGTCCCCTAACGTGTAGTAAGAACCCACACCGTAGCGAATCGAAAACTTAATCTAAAAATCGTCACCAATAATTAAATTTCATTTCTACCCCTTTAAAATGTTGCTAAATCGTAGACATCGATGAAGGACTTGAATATCTGTGCACATAGGATAGATCGTCGATTAGGTTGAAACAAAACAAAAACGTGTCTTTGACTGTTAGGATAGCCCCGTTGAACCTAGAAATGAACTCTAATAGGAATGATGGAAAATGTGTCCTGACATTGCCGTTGACCCGTTTCAGACGGACCCTTGCTGATGCACCACTTCAACGAGACGCTCCAGACAGACGACGTACTCGCCACTGATTCGGGTTGAATATTGCATATTTAACCCCCCATTTAGCCCTATTTTATGCTCATATGATGCTTAATTGGTCTTTAATACGTTCGTATTTTGTATATCGCCATTTATTAGAGAAATCAGCTTATTTGAGCACAAAACAGTAATTAACTGAGTATTTTTGCACATTTTATATTTTTCATGGATTGGTCTCGATCTCACAATTCCAACGACTTTTTAGTTGTATTTTTCTGAGATCTGTGCTAATTACTGTGTATTTTTGAATGCAGAATACAGTTTAAAGGGGAAATATGGTCGAAATACGGCGTTAAATATGAAATACGGTTCTCGCTGTACGCGTACGTTCCGCAGCGCTTGGACACGTGGTGTTCATCCGCTCCGCCCCGATCGAATCCGATGCATCATGCAAAGCAGGTGACGCGGCGTCAAACCAACTGCACGATTGTCATCTAATGGCTGCAATCGAAACTGCTTTGATTTCGAACCCACGAGGCGGAGTTGCAACCCAAGGGATACACGGAGACATCCTAGCGACAGCCCGCCCAATCAGACGGTCCAAAATCGACCGAACGACGAATGAATCGGGTTACGTGGCTTCATCTGGACCGCATATAGAACATCCAACGGCCATGCGCAACGCAATTAACTCAGCAGGCGGTAGCATTTCAAGGGTGACGTGGCCATCTAACAGCCGCACGATCATGATCCGACGGCCCAATGGAATCCGAATCGAATTCGGATGTGTGAAGAGAGGATGCGGGCGCACAAATTTTGAAGGATACGTGGCACGTCCACGTTGCATCACGTAAAGATCTAACGGTGGATATTTGCGGCGATCGGCGGTTCGGGTTTGGATGCGAATTTGAACCTGTTAGTAACTTTAAACCCGTAATGCGTGATATATAAGGTATTTATAGGGGTTTTGGGCGTATTCTGGTGTATTGGGGGCTCTAGGAGCCGTATTTCGCCACCAAATTTGGAGGCCCTGTGGACAGAGGCTAGATCTACTATCTGAAGGAGATTTAGGGCTATTTGGAGAGGATTGGTGATATTTTTACTAACTTTAGCCTTGTATTTCAGGTATTTGGCTTAGAATATTCATGTATTTTGTGGTTTTAATGATGTATTTGTCTATGAATACTGAATATAATTGCTCCATGTGTGTTTTATCTTCATATGTGTTGGTGTTGATGTAGTTAGGGTGTGTAATCATTGATTTTGATGTCTTTTCGCCCTATTTTCATTGTAAAATCGCGTATTTTGCTAGTTTCTACACGTATTGCTCAAGTATTATCGTTGTTGATGTACTTGTATCTGATATAATATCTGAAAATTTGTTCGTGGCGCGACCCTTGCGGGCACATACGCTTATTTTCTCATGAAACTATCACTTTAATCGATGTTTAAGGCACTTTTCGATGCTCGTTTATCGTTAAATCTTCCGACGTTCTCGTGTCCTGACCGGACGAAACGTTGAGTTATAGAAAAGATATTGATAATCATTCATCACACGCACCCTAATGAAATCAATACCAACACATACTCTCCATATTAGTACCCCATTTCGAATTCACCGTAGTTATCGTAGGATTTTCTTGTATTCTTTGAAACCCGTGAAACTATATCTTTATATCTTTAGGTGGTTGGTTATTACCATATTATTACTCTTTACAAACTGAAGTTCGTGGTTTTACAGGTCAGTTGTCCCGTAGATTCGATACCTGGACTCACCCGGATATTACTTGTTCGATCTCCTGCGCTTGGGAGTAGTGCTCACATCATTTGAGACGAGGCAAGTTTTTGGCGACGTTGTCGGGGATAACAGTGCTTGCGATCTACAATTTCAGTTTGTTTGGAGGAACATTCGGTGAGACCCTTCCATCTTATAGTTTAGGATTTTTTTATTAGTTTTTTCTTTTGTTTTTTCTTTATAAAAAAATTTTCAAAAAAAATGGAGGATGTGGAATCGATGGAGGATATGGAGGATATAGAATACATGAAATTTTATCGCACAAACAATGAGTATGATGCAGAGTACGATATTGCACACAAACATATGAAGGAGAAGCTCAAGATCGTTGGTTTTAATCAGACTGATTGTGAAACTTTCTTTCAGGCCTGGAGGAGGTTTACAGACATAATATCGAGCTATCCGCAGCATGTGTATACAAAGAAAACGCTTATGGAGTCCTTCCTAGGTGGACTACGACAACAACTGGATGAATTCTTAGGAGTCATGACGCCGACAGAGGCGTGGAATTACATGGAGTCTTTACAAGAGAATGAAGAAATCATGAATGAGACTTCAGAGTGCGATTCAACGGAGCCTCCAAACCTTGATCAAGGGGAGCAAAGCGTAGACGTACCTTTGCAACACTTGAAAGAGGAAGTTCAATTGCTCATTCAGACACAGGAGGCTACATCCCATCAATTCCAAGAGAACTTCCTTGCCGGAGTCGGCAGATTCAGAAATCCATTTAAAATCTTACTCTGATTGCCACTTGCTTAGAAGAAAGTAATGCCTTTAAAATTCAATTTCCAGATTCTAATGTGAGTTTATATTCTATTACAGGTATACCGAGCGAGCCATGCCACGATGAAGTCACGAATGAAAACATTGACATGGCAGGAAGTGTGTGCAAAAGAGAGGACGAGCTAGCAATTTTGGATGAACATGAGGAGGAGACAGCTAGGGACACGGGTTTAGAGATTATCGCTATGGAGCCTGAACCATTCCCTCCCCCAGTTTTTTCCCAAAATCATTTACCCCTCTCTCCAATGACTGAGCATCATACCGAGCATAGTGCACATTTTTCAGGGAATAGTCATCACCAAGCTTTATTTTATTTTATTTTTTTTGATGACTACGTATGGAATATTTTTGTTGAAAGGAATTTTAAACTAATTTGGACTTACATAACTTATCTCTTGCAGGACATTAGTATACAACTTATATAGATGCTTGGAGATGTGTTACTGGGGTCCAATTTAGCTTTTGGAGGAAAGATATTCGCCGAGTATCGCAAGGAGCAAAATGAACAACTTCCTCCACCCTTAAAGATTCGGGATCCGTCATTTGACCACAGTGTGTTCTTTCCAGTAGCGTAGATTTTTATATGCTTTCTAGGATGCTTGCTTTGAATAAACTCGTACCCCTTTCGATATTGAGGACAATGTCGATCTTTAGTTGGGGGTGTGTATGAGACCTTAGGATTTTTTTTCAAAAACAATGCAAAATAAAAGAATAATTCGCCATTCTCATTTTTTAAGCTCCTTCACATACCAAATGCGGATGATTATGCGTTAATTGAGTTCTAAAAATTGTTTATGGCTTGAATTAATTTTTTTCCTTCATGGAATTACCGTTAATATGCTATTCATGAAAATTTTCAATTTCCATGTTTAATATCTCGAAATATTTTGAATTTATTTCATGCATGCTACGGAGAGGAAAAAGCTTAAGTATACACGATTTATTAGAATAGTCTTTAAGTTGAAGAGGAATTTGGCCATTGTTACTAATGTTTATGTTCATATTTATGGGTGTTGAGTTGCTTACAAAGAAAAAAAGAAGAAGAGAAAAAGATGAGGAAACAGCAAAAAAAGAAATGAATAAGTGTGTCACTAAATAAATAACTTGGTTGACTCGAGTAGTACTGTCCACGGGGTCCTTTTTGGCCTAATGCCCTATTATCGTCTGATTTGGGAGCCATTGACAGAAAACTCACTCATTTGATGGAGCGATCCAAGTTATACATTTTTTCCGCAAATGTTGTTTTATGCGTGTTACGCGGAACTAAAAAAAGAGAAAAAGGAAAAGAAACAAAAAAATGGTGAAGCAACTTCAATACCCATGTTTTGAATGATCGTTTTGAGATGCCAATTCCTTGGTAACAAGAAAACTAAAATATAACGACGTGTTATACTTTCGTTTGCGCAAAACGATGCTTGCATGTTCTTTATTCAACTTAGATTAGAGAAAATATCATATGATTGATCTTGTGCATGGATTGTGTATATTGATGGTCAAGAATATGTTGGAATGCGTGTTATTGAGCCATGCCATAAGCGATTGATAAAATTTATTATTTTACTAATCATCCGTATTCACCGCTCTTTTTGTTAGGGACTAGCAAATCGCTAGTTGGGGGTTGTGATTTGGGTTGAACATTGCATATTTAACCCCCTATTTAGCCCTATTTTTATGCTCATATGATGCTTAATTGGTCTTTAATACGTTCGTATTTTGTATATCGCCATTTATTAGAGAAATCACTATATTTGAGCACAAAACAATAATTAACTGAGTATTTCTGCACTTTTTATATTTTTCACAGATTGGTATCGATCTTACGATTCCAACGACTATTTAGTTGTATTTTTTTGAGATCTGTGCTAATTACTGTGTATTTTTGAATGCAAAATACAGTTTAAAGGGGAAATACGGTCGAAATACGGCTTTAAATAAGAAATACGGTCGCCGCCATACGCGTACGTTCCGCAGTGCTTGGACACGTGGAGTTCATCCGCTCCGCCCCGCTCGAATCCGACGAATCATGCAAAGCGGGCGACGCGGCGTCAAACTGACCGCACGATTGTCATCCAATGGCTGCAATCGAAGCTGCTTCGATTTCAAACCCGCGAGGCTGAGCTGCAATCCAAGGGACACGCGGCGACATCCTATCGACAGCCCGCCCAATCAGACGGTCCAAAATCGACCGAAGCGACGAACGAATCGGGCTACGTGGCTTCATCTGGACCGCATATAGAAGATCCAACGACCATGCGCAACGTGATTAACTCAGCAGGCGGTAGCATTTCAAGGGTGACGTGGCCATCTAATAGCCGCACGATCATGATCCGATGGCCCAATGGAATCCGAATCGAATTCGGATGTGTGAAGAGAGGATGCGGGCCCACGAATTTTGAAGGATACGTGGCGCGTCCAAGTTGCATCCCGTAAAGATCTAACGGTAGATATTTGCGGCGATCGACGGTTCGGGTTTGGATGCGAATTTGAACCCGTTAGTAACTTTAAACCCGCAATGCGTGATATATAAGGTATTTATAGGTGTTTTGGGCGTATTCTGGTGTATTTGGGGCTCTAGGAGCCGTATTTCACCACCAAATTTGGAGGCCCTAGGGACAGAGGCTAGATCTACTATCTGAAGGAGATTTGGGGCTATTTGGAGAGGATTGGTGATATTTTTCCTAACTTTAGCCTTGTATTTCACGTATTTGGCTTAGAATTGAAGTATTATTCGCGTATTTTGTCGTTTTTATGATGTATTTGTCTATGAATACTGAATATAATATCTACATGCGTGTTTGATCTTCATATGTGTTGGTGTTGATGTAGTTAGGGTGTGTAATCATTGATTTTGATGTCTTTTCGCCCTATTTTCATTGTAAAATCGCGTATTTTGCTAGTTTCTACACGTATTGCTCAAGTATTATCATTGTTGATGTACTTGTATCTGATATAATATCTGAAAATTTGTTCGTGGTGTGACCCTTGCGGGCACATACGCTTATTTTCTCATGAAACTAGCACTTTAATCGATGTTTAAGGCACTTTTCAATGCTTGTTTATCGTTAAATCTTCCGACGTTCTCGTGTCCTGGCCAGACGAAACGTTGAGTTATAGAAAAGATATTGATAATCATTCATCACACGTGTTACGCCTATTTGGCCGAGACCCGTAAAGCACGAGCCCAGGAGCCCGACTACTGGTCAAAAGCCCATCTGCGTCCTCAAAGCCCATTCGACAAAGGCCCTACAAGAGGCCTCCTCGAACGTCGATCCGACCCAGCCCCAATAACCCGTTAGTCGCTCGCCCACTCCTGCGAAAACCACTCCCCCAGAACGCGCGACCACTAAAGAGCGATAATGGGAAGGTGCTGGCATGGCGGAGGGAGCGGCGGCGATGGGGGACTGATGGGGCACGATCAATGGCGGACGTGGGACGTGGGTCAGAGGCGATCACGCCGGGGCTCTACAAAAGGGCAAGGAAGACGACGAAGAAAAGGACCGCATCTCAGGTAACAAAACCTAAGGTACTCCATCAACGACCTCGTTCCCCCAATTCATCTCCTTCCTCCCCTGCTCGCGCCGAGAGACGCCGTCACGATCTCCTCACGAGTCGGACCATCTCCGCCGGGCCTCCTTTCTCAGATCTCTATCTGACTTAGGCATCGGAGGGGATTTAGCCAGAACCAAGGTCCGGCCCCCTGACGAGCGTTCTCGTCTACGCAGGTGAACAACAGACCAACGGGCCGAGGCTACCCCTCGCTCCTCTCCGACCACTCGATCCACCGGACGGTGAGGCTTCCCCTCACCCTCAGCCTTCCTTGGCCGAGCACGCCCTACCAAGGCCGAGCGTCCAAATCGGGTCTGAGACTCACTCTCGCCACCAGACGGCCGTGCATCTACCCGGGCGACTGAGGCTACCCCTCGTCCCCCTCCCAGCCGAGGCCGAGCGTGTCTGACCGAGGCTGAGCGTCTCAACCAGGGCCAAGGCTTCCCCTCGCCCCTTCTGCACCGATTCGAAGCCCCCGAGGGACCCAAAGCGGGTCCCTTGACCACGTTGACCGGGTTCTCCACGGTCAACGCATTGTAGTGAGAAAACACTCTGAAACATCTGGCGCCGTCTGTGGGAACGAGAAACCGTCCCACGAAGAAGCAAACCACACCAACAATGGCACGAGCCAGCAATGGGAGGAAGCGCATGCCCTCCATCCCAGAGGAGGGGAATGGCACAACAAACGGCAATCCCGAGGACACACCCGTCAGCGGCCACCCCACCCTCTCCACCGAAGAAGCCGGCGGCTCAGAACTGGCCACGCAGGGATAGCTCCGCGCCCTAGCTCAGGAGACCAACGCGAGCCTCCAGACGTTGGTCACAACGGTGCAGCAGCTCGTCGGCCCTGCGCCACCCAACGGAGGCACGTTGGACGACAGCCATCGATGGGCGGGGGGTCCCCCACACTTGCGGTCCGCCGTGGTCGACGACCACTTGACCCGGAAACCGAACATGGAGCGTCGGTTCACGCTGTCTGGCTCTCGTCAGGCGAGGTCACGCGCCTCCTCACCCAATCGTGAAAGGAGCCGAAGAGAGACCGAAGGGACGGACGGCGAATCAAGGACGGCCTCGTCTCATCGATCGCGGTCGTCCCGCCGCAGGAGAAGCGAACGACACCACTCAAGAGACCGATCGCGGCGGAGCAGGAGCTCCCGCAGGAGGAGTCGGGAACGTCGGGACAGCCCGGCCCCCAGTATGGCGAAGGCTGCGGAGCCAGCCCCGCTGGCGCCGGTGGTACCCCCACCCCCGGTCGATCCAGAGGCAGGCGAGTACCGCATCCCCGGAGGCATCCACGGAGATCGATGCCCCTTGTCACGGAGAATAACCGACGCACGGGTCCCCTCCCGATTCCGGATCCCGGTGCTGGGAAAGTACGATGGAATAGGAGACCCGGCGCACCACGTGATGGACTACGAGGGGGACATGGCCTTCCAGGGAGCTGACGATGACCTGCTTTGCCGGGGCTTCTATTCTACTCTCAGGGGAGCGGCGAGGATCTGGTACCACAGCCTGCCCGGCGGCTCCATCGACAGCTTCGAACAACTCGCCCAGTTGTTCTGCAAACAGTTCATGGCGGGGAGGCTGATCAAACCTGGTGCTGAACATCTGTTCAACATAGTACAAGGCCCGGCCGAGCCACTCCGACAGTTCATGCGCCGCTTCAATGCGGAAAGGCTAAATGTGAACAACCCACCCGACCTGGTGGTCCAGACGGCTCTTAAGAAAGGGCTTCGCCACAGGGGCCTCAAGAAGTCCCTGCACAACGACCCCCCAAAGGACCTCCCCGGGATCATGGCAAGGGCCGAGCGCTTTATGCTGACCGAGGAGGCCTTGGCCGAGGATGCAGGAAAAACCGCTCGAGGGACCAAGCGTGGCGACGGCGGACGAGCAAGCCCCGAAGGATACCGGACCGAAAAGAGACAAAGGAACAGGCAACGGGGAGAAAGCGCGAGGGACACCACCCCAGACGCCATTCTCGCCCAAGTACAGAAGGAAGAGCGAGCTGATCGCCCCCCGCCGAAGGCTAAAAGAGGCGGGAAGAACAGGGAGAAGTACTGTAAGTACCATAAGGACGATGGTCACGACACGGAAGATTGCTGGCATTTGAAGAAGGACATTGAGAAGCTGATGATCCGAGGGCACGCCAGGAATCAGGCCGACGAGCCGGCCCACGGAGAAGGGACCTCCACACAGCCGGACAAGGGGAAGAAGATCAACACCATCCAAGGCCCCCTCCGCATCATAGAGTGAGCAGGCAACATCCTTCCCCCCGGGGGGCGGCCTAAGTATGAGGGAGATATCTAGTTTTACATCCCTCTGTTTAGCTTCATTTCCCCATTTCCGTTTCCTCCAAATGTACCGGTCCAACTGGGCCCGCGAGAGTACAAACGCCTTCTTTTTATTGTCTTTATTTAAAATTCCGACGGAGTTGACATGTCGCCAGTAACGCAAAAGGCCGGGGACCACCGCCTCACTGGAGGAGGAAGAGGAGCTTTGCCCTCACCGACTATCTCCGGCACTCATAAGTTTGGGAGCACTTCCCCCAGCAGACGCGGACGCCGACCGGTCCTAAGCCGAGGAGCTTGGCCCTCGCCGACCGAGTCCAGAGCTCATAAGTCTGGGGGCGGCTCCCCCAGCAGGCACGGGCGCCGACCGGTCCTAAGCCGAGGAGCTTTGCCCTCGCCGACCGACTCCAGTGCCCATAAGTCTGGGGGCAACTCCCCCGGCAGGCACGGACGCCGACCGGTCCTAAGCCGAAGGGCTTTGCCCTCGCCGACCGACTCCAGCGCTCATAAGTCTGGGGCGGCTCCCCCAGCAGGCACGACGCCGACTGGTCCTAAGCCGAGGAGCTTTGCCCTCACCGACCGACTCCAGCGCTCATAAGACTGGGGGCAATTCCCCCAGCAGGCACGGATGCCGACCGGTCCTAAGCCAAGGAGCTTTGCCCTCGCCGACCGACTCCAGCGCTCATAAGTCTGGGGGGGCAGTTTCCCCAGGAGGCACGGACGCCAACCGGTCCTAAGTCGAGAAGCTCCGCCCTCGCTGACCGACTCCTGCGCCCCTAAGTCCGGGGAGAATACCCCCAGCCAACGCCAGTTTCGTCCATTCCCAAGCCAAGAACAAGGCAACAACGCCAAGTACACAAAAATTCCAAGTAAGTCGATTTCATTTATAATAGTTAACCCGAGTACAAAAATGCGCCTTATCTACAGGGGATCAAGGCGAAGGGAACACCCTACAAACAGTCTACTCGCGACAAATGACAGAGTTCAGATCGACACCGACAAAGCAAAATTGGTTGACAAAAGACCCGGAGTAGGTGACCCAAGCCAGCGGCCATGCAACCAGCAATTGTTGGCCGCAGGGCTGAAGGAGAGGGCGGGGGCCGGGGATCCATTTCAAGTAGACTGGCCCAAAGCGAAGCGGATGCTTAAAAATTTGAGGATAAGGCTGGGAGGGACTGCTTAAGGAGCCCGAGCTCGGGAGGACACATCCTCGGGCACTTCGCCCTGCTCGGAGCGAGGGGACTCGACTGGCGGAGGGGCTTGCCGGACACGTTCCGCACATTCCCGGAAGGAAGACTGGACGACTTCGACGATCCGGGGGGCGATGATGTCTATATACTTACCGAAGGCCCCCCTGAGAACCTCGAAGATCTCCTTCCCCAGGGTCTCGACGACGCCCTTCTCGACCTCCTCCGCCAGCCGCATTACCTGACACCGGTCCGACAGCTCCCTCTGAAGCTCCTCCCTCTCCAGACGGAACGATTCCGCCGCTTCCTCAGCCGACTGATGAGCATCCCCTAGCTTTCCCTCAAGATCACCCACTTGCCCCTCCAACGCAGCCACACGGAGGGCGAGGCGCCGAGACTCCATCTGGGCCTCCATCATGGCCACCTCGGCCGCCCCGGCCCGCTCCTGAGCCCTCATGGAAGACTCCTCCATCTCCCTCAAGCGGACGGCTCGACACTGCAACTCCACAGCGAGCGCTGAACCCTGAAAAGACGAGGCATGTGCTAAGAAGAGGATAAAGAGAAAAAGATGATAGCAAGATAACCGAACCTGTTGGAGGATCCAGACCAAGGAATCCGACATCTTGTCGGCCGGGATCTTCTTGAGGAGGCTGCGGTCCCGGGGAGGGACGGAGACCTCGGCAACCTGCTGGGCCACGGCTCGGTCAGCAAACATCGAGCTCCCAGGGACGACAATCGAAGCCAAGTCGCTCGCCAATAAGGCCCCGACCCCTGGTGATACGGGCGAAGACGCTGCGAGGGGAGTGGCTGGCAAGGCTATCGAAGGATCCCCGGCGGTCGCCACGGGAAGCGCGGAACCTGCCGGGCCGGAGGGATCCACGTCCTCCTTCCTCTTCTTTCCCCCGTGAAGCTCCGAAGGCGCCGGAGGAGAACGCTTCCGCCTCGCACCATCCTCACCCCCCGGAAGGGGATCGCCAGAAGAAGAGGCGGGAGGCGCGGCCACCACCTTACCCACGGCAGGCTCGGCTCGGCGCACCTCCTCCTCAATGGTCCTCCGAGGCGCCCTTCCAGAGGTACTACCTCGGCTCCGAGCGGCTCCACGATGGATCAGCTCGTCAACGTCACGGACGAATTCGTGGCCAGCCATCCCTGCAAAGGAGACCGAAATCAGGATGAGTCATAGGGCGATCCGGGGATGAAAAAGCGACCTACCCGGAGACCACAAGACGGCCTTCAGGAGTAGGTCGTCCAGCAAAGACCAAATGGACTTCGTTTCCAAAGGAAGAGCCAACAGAAGCGTAGCGGCTGCCCGGTCGGCGTCTGAGAGAACCAACGACGGGCGAGAATGGACAGAACTGCCCCAGCTTGTCAGAATCTGGGCCTCGCCCAAGAAGACCACGAAGACATAATCCAGGTTCCAATCCCTTGACCAGCGGGGTAACCCGATCAGGCATTCCCTCCTCGAACGAGCTCGGAGTAGCAGCCATGACCCCGGACCGACCGTCTGGGCCTGGTAAAAGTAGAAGAGAAGGGGGAGAGTCGGCTCCAGACCACGGGTACAGCAGAGCGTTACGAAGCCCGTCAGTACCGCGATCGAACACGGGGTGAACTGACACAGGGACACTGTGAAATGTTCCATGACCTGGATGAAGAAGGGATGGAGCGGGAAGCGAAGACCCAGGCGGAACATCTCGACGTAAACACCGACCTCATTGCTCCTCGGAAGGCAAATCCGCTCGTCGACAAAAGGAACCCGAACCTCGTATGGAAAGCAGAGATATCTTTCTCGGATCTCCGTGGCCACCGAAGGAGGGGACCTCGACGGCGTACGGAGGACAACCGGGGGCACATTAAGCCGTACGGCAGCCAACGCCACGTCATCACGGGCGTAGTCTGGAAAAAGTTTCTCCTTCCCCTTATCTTGAAGAGAACGACTCCCGGCGGGGGAACCAGACTCCCTTAGCCGGGGTTCGCCCCGCCCGGACTCCGGAGGACCCCTCGTCCTCCGGCTAGAACCGCCTATCCTAAGAGCAGCCATAAGATGAAAGCAAGAGAGGAATTACCTATTTTCAACTATTTTTGGAGAGGACAAAGAAGCGAAGGCGACGGGGAACTCCGGGTTGCTGAAGGCTCTGAATATCGGGAGGAGCGAAGAAGAAGTGGAGATCAACACAACTGGGGATCTTATATGCCAGGGGAGAATTCGAAGCGCCTGACAAGAATGCGTGGCGAGGCTCGAAGAGTCGGCGGCGTTCCGAAACTGGCGCCAGTTGAAGACCAATCGATCCGCCTCATCATGACCTGCATTTATGGCCTCGCCTCGATTGAAGCGCCGCTCGGGATCCCAGGAGACATAACGGGTGATCTGAGCGAGCCGAGGCTGATCGACCCCACCAATGGCAGCTCACAAACCCTTCGGCTTCCCAATCTTAAGGCGACTACGCGAGCGGCGGGGATAAGCTTGCCGCTACACGTGGCAGCATCTAAAGGCCGACGGCGCTTCGGAACCCGCGCCTTAAAAACATCGAACGGGCCCACTCATGATGACGACTAATAAATGAGTCGGCATCGACTGGCGAGCTCGTCAAAATCGGCAGAGGTCACATCGGCCGAACCGAACCGGCCGAGGCCGATCGACCCGACCGATGGGGGCAATTGTTACGCCTATTTGGCCGAGACCCGTAAAGCACGAGCCCAGGAGCCCGACTACTGGTCAAAAGCCCATCTGTGTCCTCAAATCCCATTCGACAAAGGCCCTACAAGAGGCCTCCTCGAACGTCGATCCGACCCAGCCCCAATAACCCGTTAGTCGCTCGCCCACTCCTGCGAAAACCACTCCCCCAGAACGCGCGACCACTAAAGAGCGATAATGGGAAGGTGCTGGCATGGCGGAGGGAGCGGCGGCGATGGGGGACTGATGGGGCACGATCAATGGCGGACGTGGGACGTGGGTCAGAGGCGATCACGCCGGGGCTCTACAAAAGGGCAAGGAAGACGACGAAGAAAAGGACCGCATCTCAGGTAACAAAACCTAAGGTACTCCATCAACGACCTCGTTCCCCCAATTCATCTCCTTCCTCCCCTGCTCGCGCCGAGAGACGCCGTCACGATCTCCTCACGAGTCGGACCGTCTCCGCCGGGCCTCCTTTCTCAGATCTCTATCTGACTTAGGCATCGGAGGGGATTTGGCCGGAACCAAGGTCCGGCCCCCTGACGAGCGTTCTCGTCTACGCAGGTGAACAACAGACCAACAGGCCGAGGCTACCCCTCGCCCCTCTCCGACCACTCGATCCACCGGACGGTGAGGCTTCCCCTCACCCTCAGCCTTCCTTGGCCAAGCACGCCCTACCAAGGCCGAGCGTCCAAATCGGGTCTGAGACTCACTCTCGCCACCAGACGGCCGTGCATCTACCCGGGCGACTGAGGCTACCCCTCGTCCCCCTCCCAGCCGAGGCCGAGCGCGTCTGACCGAGGCCGAGCGTCTCAACCAGGGCCGAGGCTTCCCCTCGCCCCTTCTGCACCGATTCGAAGCCCCCGAGGGACCCAAAGCGGGTCCCTTGACCACGTTGACCGGGTTCTCCACGGTCAACGCATTGTAGTGAGAAAACACTCTGAAACAACACGCACCCTAACGAAATCAATACCAACACATACTCTCCATATTAGTACCCCATTTCGAATTCACCGTAGTTATCGTAGGATTTTCTTGTATTCTTTGAAACCCGTGAAACTATATCCTTATATCTTTAGGTGGTTGGTTATTACCGTATTATTACTCTTTACTAACAAAAATTCATGGTTTTACAGGTCAGTTATCCCGTGGATTCGATACCTGGACTCACCAGGATATTACTTGTTCGATCTCATGCGCTTGGGAGTAGTGCTCACATCATTTGAGATGAGGCAAGTTTTTGGCACCGTAGCCGGGGATAACAGTACTTGCGATCTAATATTTCAGTTCGTTTGGAGGAACATTCGGTGAGATCCTTCCATCTTATAGTTTAGGATTTTTTTATTAGTTTTTTCTTTTGTTTTTTCTTTATAAAAAAATTTTCAAAAAAATGGAGGATGTGGAATCGATGGAGGATATGGAGTATATAGAATACATGAAATTTTATCGCACAAACAATCAGTATGATGCAGAGTACGATATTGCACACAAACATATGATGGAGAAGCTCAAGATCGTTGGTTTTAATCAGACTGATTGTGAAACTTTCTTTCAGGCCTGGAGGAGGTTCACAGACATAATATCGAGCTATCCGCATCATGTGTATAAAAGAAAGAGCTTATGGAGTCCTTCCTAGGTGGACTACGGCCACAGCTGCAGGAATTCTTGGGAGTCATGACGCCAACAGAGGCGTGGAATTACATGGAGTCTTTACAATAGAATGAAGAAATCATGAATGAGACTTCAGAGTGCGATTCAATGAAGCCTTCAAGCCTCGATCAAGGGGAGCAAAGCGTAGACATACCTTTGCAACACTTGAAAGAGGAAGTTCAATTGCTCATTCAGACACAGGAGGCTACATCCCATCAATTCCAAGAGAACTTCCTTGCTCGGAGTCGGCAGATTCAGAAATCCATTGAAAATCTTACTCTGATTGCCACTTGCTTAGAAGAAAGTAATGCCTTTGAAATTCAATTTCCAGATTCTAATGTGAGTTTATATTCTATTACAGGTATACTGAGCGAGCCATGCCACGATGAAGTCACGAATGAAAACATTGACATGGCAGGAAGTGTGTGCAAAAGAGAGGACGAGCTAGCAATTTTGGATGAACATGAGGAGGAGACAGCTGGGGACACGGGTTTAGAGATTATCGCTATGGAGCTCGAACCATTCCCTCCCCCAGTTTTTTTCCAAAATCATTTACCCTTCTCTCCAATGACTGAGCATCATACCGAGCGTAGTGCACATTTTTCAGGGAATAGTCATCACCGAGCTTTATTTTATTTTACTTATTTTGATGACTACATATGGAATATTTTTGTTGAAAGGAATTTTAAACTAATTTGGACTGACTTAACTCCTCTCTTACAGGACATTAGTATACAGCTTATAGAGATGCTTGGAGTTGTGTTACTGGGGTCCAATTTAGCTTTTGGAGGAAAGATATTCACCGAGGAGCGCAAGGAGCAAAATGAACAACTTCCTCCACCCTTAAAGATTCGGGATCCGCCATTTGACCACGGTGTGTTCTTTCCAGTAGCGCAGATTTTTATATGCTTTCTAGGATGCTTGCTTTGAATAAACTCGTATCCCATTCGATATTGAGGACAAAGTCCATCTTTAGTTGGGGGGTGTGTTTGAGACCTTAGGATTTTTTTTCAAAAACAATGCAAAAGAAAAGATTAATTCACCATTCTCATTTTTTAAGCTCCTTCACATACCAAATGCGCATGATTATGCGTTGATTGAGTTCTAAAAATTGTTTATGGCTTGAGTTAATTTTTTTCCTTCATGGAATTACCGTTAATATGCTATTCATGAAAATTTTCAATTTCCATAATTAATATCTCGAAATATTTTTAATTTATTTCATGCATGCTACAGAGAGAAAAATGCTTAAGTATACACAATTTATTAGAATAGTCTTCAAGTTGAAGAGGAATTTGGCCATTGTTACTAATGTTTATGTTCATATTTATGGGTGTAGAGTTGTTTACAAAGAAAAAAAGAAGAAGAGAAAAAGATGAAATAAATTGGTGTGTCACTAAATAAATAACTTGGTTGGCTCGAGTAGTACAGTCTGAGTGGTCCTTTTGGCCTAATGCCCTATTATCGTCTGATTTGGGAGCCATTGACAGGAAACTCACTCATTTGATGGAGCGATCCAAGTTATACATTTTTTCCGCAAATGTTGCTTTATGCGCGTTACGCGGAACTTAAAAAGGAAAGAGAAATAGGAAAAGAAACAAAAAAATGGTGAAGCAACTTCAATACCCATGTTTTGAATGATCGTTTTGAGATGCCAATTCCTTGGTAACAAGAAAACTAGACTATAACGACGTGTTATACTTTCGTTTGCGCAAAACAATGCTTGCATGTTCTTTATTCAAGTTAGATTAGTGAAAATATCATATGATTGATCTTGTGCATGGATTGTGTATATTGATGGTCAAGATTATGTTAGAAAGCGTGTTATTGAGCCAAGCCATAAGCGATTGATAGAATTTATTATTTTACTAATCATCCGTATTCATCGCTCTTTTTGCTAGGGACTAGCAAATCGCTAGTTGGGGGTTGTAATTCGGGTTGAATATTGCATATTTAACCCCCCATTTTGCCCTATTTTATGCTCATATGATGCTTAATTGGTCTTTAATACGTTCATATTTTGTATATCGCCATTTATTAGAGAAATCACCTTATTTGAGCACAAAACAGTAATTAACTGAGTATTTCTGCACTTTTTATATTTTTCATGGATTGGTCTCGATCTCACGATTCCAATGACTATTTAGTTGTATTTTTCTGAGATCTGTGCTAATTATTGTGTATTTTTGAATACAGAATACAGTTTAAAGGGGAAATACGGTCGAAATACGGCATTAAATGTGAAATACAGTCGCCGCCGTATGCGTACGTTCCGCAACGCTTGGACACGTGGCGTTCATCCACTCCGCCCCGCTCGAATCCGACGCATCATGCAAAGCGGGCGACACGGCGTCAAACCGACCGCACGATTGTCATCCAATGGCTGAAATCGAAGCTGCTTCGATTTCGAACCCGCGAGGCAGAGCTGCAATCCAAGGGACACGCGGTGACATCTTAGCGACAGCCCGCCTAATCAGACGATCCAAAATCGACCGAAGCGGCGAACGAATCGGGCTACGTGGCTTCATCTGGACCGCATATAGAAGATCCAACGGCCATGCACAACGCGAATAACTCAGCAGGCGGTAGCATTTCAAGGGTGACATGGCCATCTAACAGCCGCACGATCATGATCCGACGGCCCAATGGAATCCGAATCGAATTCGGATGCGTGAAGAGAGGATGCGGGCGCACGAATTTTGAAGGATACGTGGCACGTCCACGTTGCATCCCGTAAAGATCTAACGGTGGATATTTACGGCGATCGGTGGTTCGGGTTTGGATGTGAATTTCAACCCGTTAGTAACTTTAAACCCGCAATGCGTGATATATAAGGTATTTCTACGGTTTTAAGCGTATTCTAGCGTATTGGGTGCTCTAGGAGCTGTATTTTGCCACCAAATTTGGAGGCCCTGGGGACAGAGGCTAGATCTACTATCTGAAGGAGATTTGGGGCTATTTGGATAGGATTGGTGATATTTTTCCTAACTTTAGCCTTGTATTTCACGTATTTGGCTTAGAATTGAAGTATTATTCATGTATTTTGTGGTTTTATGATGTATTTGTCTATGAATACTGAATATAATTGCTCCATGCGTGTTTGATCTTCATATGTGTTGGTGTTGATGTAGTTAGGGTGTGTAATCATTGATTTTGATGTCTTTTCGCCCTATTTTCATTGTAAAATCGTGTATTTTGCTAGTTTCTACAGGTATTCCTCAAATATTATCGTTGTTGATGTACTTGTATCAGATATAATCTCTGAAAATTTGTTCATGGTGTGACCCTTGCGGGCACATACGCTTATTTTCTCATGAAACTAGCACTTTAATCGATGTTTAAGGCACTTTTCGATGCTCGTTTATCGTTAAATCTTCCGACGTTCTCGTGTCCTGACCAGACGAAACGTTGAGTTATAGAAAATATATTGATAATCATTGATCACACACACCCTAACAAAATCAATACAAACACATACTCTCCATATTAGTACCCCATTTCGAATTCACCGTAGTTATCGTAGGATTTTCTTGTATTCTTTGAAACCCGTGAAACTATATCCTTATATCTTTAGATGGTTGGTTATTACCGTATTATTAATCTTTACAAACCGAAGTTCGTGGTTTTACAGGTCAGTTGTCCCATGGATTCGATACCTGGACTCACCAGGATATTACTTGTTCGATCTCCTACGCTTGGAGTAGTGCTCACATCATTTGAGACGAGGCAGCCACCACAGGCAAGTGTTCACACTTGTGTACTTTTGGCCACGTTTAGGCCATCTCCTTCTTAGAAAGTTAAAGTGCATTTAAAGAGAACCGGACGTGAAATGATACCGTCCAGGACCCCCTTGACAGCTTAGACTTGACGACGAAGTCTAAGCACAAACAACAACATCAACTGACACCTTAGGGCTACTCTGTGTGTGTGCGCGTGGACCCCCAAGGAAGAACTATCCCTTGCACTTGTCATGTTGTGTCGTGTTACAAAAAGCCTTCTGGCATTTCAGATGCTCTCCCCGCGAGAGTGATCTCCGTGTTACAAAAAGCCTTCGGGCGTTTCAGATGCTCTCCCCGCGAGAGTGATCTTCTTGTTACAAAAAGCCTTCGGGCGTTTCAGGTGCTCTCCCCGCGAGAGTGATCTCCGTGTTACAAAAAGCCTGCAGGCATTTCAGTTGCTCTCCCCGCGAGAGAGATCTCCGTGTTATAGAAAGCCTGCAGGTGTTTCAGGTGCTCTCCATGCGAGAGTGATCTCTGGTTGTCTTGTCTTGAGCACTTGGCTTTGGGGTAAGGTTGAGCGGTCGTATGGGGAGAGGGTCTGGCTGCCCTCGAACCGTAAGGGGTGAATCCTTCGTGATACACACTGTCACGCCTCGCTTCCCAAAATGGACGGAAGCGAAACGTGACGAGGCCCGCTTAGGCCAGAGCTTAGAAGCTCGGACCCAATAAGCGTCTGTAGAGGTACCATTTTAAAAGACTTTTCAGGTTCTTGCATTTTTATAGTTCGAAACAACAAAAGTACAGAAAAGAAATTTGCATTCATTAAATTAGAGATATGATATCCAACAGTACAAAGTCTAAAAAGAAGCCTAAGCGTGGCAACAAACTATCTAAAAGAAAACGGAAAGTAGTAACCTCTGAAAGTGGCGACTAAAAGACCTCAAGGTCTGGTCCTCGTCAGGCACGTGCTCTGGGTCGACGTCCTCGGCTCCTCGTACTCCAGTGAGACTGCCTCGTCCACGAACTCTGGCTAAATACCTGACGTACATCACCCAAGAAAAAGGAACTGTACGTCAGGTAAAGTCTACAAGAAGGGTTAGACTTTACTGCAAGTGCACCGAACTTTAAACAACGGTTTACTGGTTGATTAGCATGATGAGGTTCTTTTACACAACAGTTTACTGGTTGATTAGTATGCTGTGGTTATAACAGAGTAACACGACAGGAAGTAACACAGCAGGAAAGTAAAACGGGACAAGTAGTAGTCGTAGCGTGTGCTACCAACTACGGGACTAGCCTACAGGTGTCAAGACAAGACGTGACGTGACGGAAATAAGGCAGGACAAGACAAGTGAGACACGAAAGGGTTCACGCCTTACGGTTCGAGGGGGATCAGACCCTCTTGCCGTGCGCACGCTCAACCCAACCCCAAACCCCAAGACAAGATAAGACATGACACCAGTACAAGGGATCACTCGCTCTAGCTTGGCGAGTGCCCTATTGCCCGCAGGCTGAGAATCAGTACAAGGGATCACTCTCTCTAGCTTGGAGAGTGCCCTATTGCCCTCGGGCTGTGTATCAGTACAAGGGATCACCCTCTCAACTTGGAGAGTGCCCTATTGCCCGCAGGCTGTGAATCAGTACAAGGGATCACTCGACGAGTGCCCTATTGCCCAGCGGGCTGTGCAAGACGGGACATGACGTGACACGACAGGAAGGGTTATTCTAGGGTGTCCACACACACTCACACACATGATAACCCTACAGCATGAAAAAGTTGTTGTTGTCAGGCTCAGACTTCGTCGTCAAGTCTGAGCCGTCAAGAGTCATCCCGGACGCTATCATTTCACGTCCGGTTCTATTTGTTCACAGTTAACAGTTCTAACCAACTAAGGCCTAAGTACGGCCAAAAGTGCAAGTGGATACACTTGCCTGCGATGGCGAGTGCGTCGTCCTCCCGAAGCGTCTCGTCCAGTCGTCGCATCCGCGGTAGTCCGTCTGAAATATCGCCACGGCGACGATGTCAGGTCTCAAATTTATCAAATCCTATTAGGTTTCATTTCTAGGTTATCGGGACTATCCTATTCGTCAAAAGTCACTTTTTGATGTATCAACCTAATCGACGATCTATCCTATGTGCACAGTCAAATTAGTCCGTTCGTCGATTTTCTATGTTCGTACAACGTTTTCCAGGAGCTGAAAATTAAATTTAGTTCAAGTTGACGGTTTTTAGTTTAGGGTTCAGTCAGCTATTGTGGGGATTTCTACGAGTTTTCGGGAACCAACCTGAACCGGAGTTTGCTGTAGATTGGATGTCGGGTCTGATCGGAGAACTCCTCAGATTCAGATCTGGTTCTCGCACGTCTCTCCAAAAGTCGAACTTGCAACGAAGGCCTACGACGTGTCGCAACGTCGTAGACGGCAAATCCGCGAAGTAGCACGTCCAAGTGGGGCCCACAGAAGTGCTAGCGGTCCAAGGGGGGCCCACAACACCTCAGGAGAACTTGGGGGGCCCACCACAGAAGTTGGTGTGGGAGAAACCCACTTGCGACGTTCGGCCGTCGGTCGTTCACCCTCGGTGCGAGGGTTTCTCTCGGTCAGCCCGAGAGAAGCTCTCGGTCGTGCACTGGCAATGCGGGGGGGCTCGGGCACAGAGGCGGTGCGAGTATTTCGTCGGTCAGACCGACAGATCCCGTCGGTCGTGTGAGCTGCAGGTGCGGGCGAAGCGACGGGCGATGCAACGGGGCGGCTTCTCGGTCAGACCGACAAGGCGGGTCGGTCTGGCGCTGCGGTGATGCGGGGAGCGCTGCAGCGTGCGGGCGAAGCGGCGGTGCGAGAAAGTCTCTCGGTCAGACCGAGAGACAGCCTCGGTCGGAGCGGGCGACAGCGGGGGGGAACGATGCAGCGGGCTGTGCGAGCGGCGATGCGGGGTGCTGCTCCGGTCGTGCGCTAGGATTTGCGGGGAAGAGCTCCGATCGTGCACGTTGCGATCGTCGCAACGTTGCGACGAACGTCGGGAAGGGGGTTTTGACGGCTAGGGTTTGTGTGGCTGCGAAAATAACCTGGCCTAGGGTTTATTTAAATAGAAAAGAGTTAGGATTAGGGTTTGGGTTAAGAAAAACGTAATTAAAATAATTAAAATAATTAGTTAAAAATAAATTTACTCTTCTCTCCCTCACACGAGATGGGTGCGGCCAAAAATTCTGAAACTTTGCCTAAAAATTCTTTAATACGTTATTGTAATATAGGAATTTTATTGTAATTAAAACTCTTATAAAAATAGGTTTTAAAATTATTTAAAACTTTCAAAAAAATGGAAAATAGGTCAAATTAAGTCCAAAAATTATAAAATAATTATGGGGTGTTCTAGATGACTAAAGAAAGATAGTGGAGAAGACGAATCTAAATTTCGATGTCGAGAGACGAAACTAAAATTCGTAACGTCTCGCATCAAAACAGAAAGTCGCGACGTCACGTCAATTAAGATAGCGTCGCTGAAGAACGACTCGAGATATGTCGTTCCCAAGTTATTCCACAATCTAATACTTTCAGAGATGATCACGACGACATATCACACAAAAACGTTCAAAAACAAATAAAGTCTAAAATAAACACGTGCACGATCAAAAACACGTGCACGAAGAAGGTACGATAGAAATAGGCCGTTACACACACGGTACTTCTTGTCGAGTCCTATCCCGTCTAGCTTAGTCCTATAGCCGATAGCACATGCTACGGCTACTGCATGTCACATTTTACTTTCTTGCACCACTTTACTTTCTACATAGTATAACTATCACGTCATAACAAACAGATGCTAATCAACTAGTAAAATGTTGCTCTTAATTACCTTACACTTGCAGTAGAGTCTAACCCTTCCTTGTAGACTTTACCTGACGTACAGTTCCTTTTCTCTTGGGTGTTGTACGTCAGGTGTTGAGCCAGAGTACGTGGACAAGCCGGTTATACCTGTGTACGTGGAGCCCGAGGACGCCGACCCGAAGTACGTACCTGACGGGGACCAGACCTATAGGTTCCTCACCGTTGCTGATCCAGAGATTTATTGCTTTCTATTCCGGGTGCGTAGCACCGTTTACTTTCTGCCTAGGTTGGGTGCTTGCACCATTAGTTTCCTTTCTGTTGTTGTTGCCATACTGGGCATAACTTTCCTTTTTAGACTCTTGTACTTCTGGATATCTTGATGGAATAAAATAAATGCATCTTTCTTTTAGCACATTCTGTTGTTACGAAATTTTTATAAATGAAAGAACCTGTAATCTTTAAATGGTACCCCTACAGACGCTTATTGGGTCCGAGCCTCACAGCTCCGGCCCATGCAGACCTTCATCACGTCTCGCTTCCGTCGTTTTGGGAAGCGGGACATGACAGGTTTTAGTGGTGGCCCATGCAGATCGTGAAATTATAACAGTTCGTAGCAATAGTATTACTCGCATTCATTTTAACCTTAATTTTATCTTGTACGAGTCTAATTGGGTTTTTCCTGTCAATAAGATGGTGGGAGGACGCAATACCCGAGCCGGATCTTCAGCTGATGGGGCCATGGATGGCCAAGGTGATGAGTTTCACAAATTCCTGGACCTTATAAGAGAGATGTTGGTTGTTCAGCATCGGTTGGTTGAACAGGCACATCGGGTTGTCTGTGCTGCCCAGGCTGCTCTGGCTGCACCACCATCGTTACTGCGAGGGAAGCGACTGATAGAGCAACATAGGCCTTCTACTAGGTCTACAGTGGGACCAGTTCAGTCAGTGCCTTTCAAGAGGCAAGGAGCACCTGCACAGAACCAAGCCAAAGATCGATGTCATTACTGTGGTAAGCCAGGGCATCAGCAAAACACTTGCAGGAAGAGGCTGGGTTTGTGTCTGGTGTGTGGAGCCGCCACACATGTCACTAGAGATTGCCCGAGGTATCACCATGTGGAGGGCGGAGCACTAGCCCCACTACAGAGTAGAGCACATGCCCCTACTCAGAGAGGAGCTGTTGTCCGAGGAGCATATGCCATGACAGCAGTGGATGGCGTCATTACATGTAACTCCATAGTTTAGTCTTTCATATTATAGTTTAGTTTATGTTTGGCTGCTTATGTATGTTTCAAAACTTTTTGTTTCCTTTCAAATCAAACCTTTAATGTTTTGGGATTAGCCCACAAAGTTCACAACCCACCTATCTTCCCTCATCCAATACCATAACTCCACACGTTTTTTTTCAAATGTTTTAAAATATGTCATTGGCCTTAAACTTCCTTTCATTTCTTTCCCTCTTCGGGAGTGTTATTTTTTATGGTTATGATATTGTTAGTACTAGCTATTATTGTTATAGGGTTATGTTTGCGGGTAGGCTTAGAGTGAGATAAGATATGTTGTATCGGTGATTAGTTGATTTTGAATAACAAGGATATGAGATTAGATTTCTTAGGATGAAAAGAATGAGGTGTCCAAGACTTATTAATGATACCAATGGGTAACAGACTCAATAGAGACTCTGGATGAATGAAATTATACACAAAGAGATGGGAACTTATCAGATCTGAAACTTGGACGAGTGGTAGATGGGAGTAGCTATGGAGTTATAGTATGATTTAGAGTGATTATGAAATGAGTAGAGCATTTAAAGCATCAAGACTTGATTATTAAGTTGACACGAGAAGGCATTGGGAATAACACGATGTGTTGAGATGAATGGATGGTTAGGTAGACGGATTTAATATTGGTTGGGATTAGTTATAGCGAGTAAGGATAAGATGTGATTTTGATGGTTCAATTACTTGGCGGATGAATTTATGGGACGATATAAAGAAGCATGTATGGAGGACAAGGCGATTATTGATTTGGGAATTAGTGTTATTAGATAGACAAAAAAAAAATTTTGTTTTAGATTGGTGATTGGCTAGAACATCATTTTAGCGATTGAATAATATTGGGAAGAGATTAAAGATGTTTTTGAGCGATGATGTTTAGTGGAGTGGTATGGTATGAGAAGATAATTATTATTTTTATGGAAACTTGGAGTTGGAAATTTAAACGGCAGTGATGGGTCTATAGTTAAGTGTTAAGATGTGAGTTTAGTCGTAGCATTATCCAGTAAAAATACGCGTAATGATGAATTGTGGTGGAACGCTGGTTGAAGTTATAGGATTAGCGATCATTATGTGGAATATGGGAGTTGTAAGCATACGTGTGTATAGATATTATTATTATTATTATTATAAGTGATTCCGAGGGCGGAATCATTTCTAAGGTGGGTAGATGGTAACGGCCGCTTTCTGACCGTTCGTATTTTTGCGCGTACTTCCTCTTTCGTACGTGTATTTTTCTTCGACCTTTCTTCTATCGGGAATACACGTTGTGATATGTCGTTGTGACCGTATGGAAGAGTAGTTATTTGTGGGGATTTTAGTGAACGTCATTTTGCTGGTCGTTCTCCCACAAATCAGATTTGATTGGAGAGACGTCGTAGCTTTAGACTTAGTCGCCGGACCTTTTTATTTTTAGTTCGTTTTTCGTGGACCAAACGCACGATTGACCACCGTACTCCCAAGCCCCTCGTCATTGCAGTCGTTCCGATATTTTTTTCATAATTTTCGGACACCCCTAGCACAACCAAACCCACTAATCAAATTCAAAGCCCATTAAGCCTAATCAATTTTTGAAATTCAAACTCTTAATCAAATCCTAATCAAATCTTATGTATCATGAGATGGGATTCTGGGTCTACCCGCACCCAACTTTTACCCACTTTGCACACCCCCTCACTCACCCTCTCTCCTAGTCACCCCTTAACTACGCCCCCTTTAAACCAAGCTTTAGCAACATATCTCTTTAAAATCAAAAACCAAACCTCAACCCTAACCACTCACGTGAACCCACCAGGCCGGTCGTCGTTCTTCTTCCCTTGCACACTCCCCGCCTCGGGCGAGGCACCATCAGACCCCCTACCTCCAACCACCCTCTCCTCCTCCTTCCTCTCTCTCTCTCTCTTCTCTCTCTCCCCTAGAAACACCCACAAAACAGCCCAGGCCGAACTGTATTTGACAGCCGCACCCTGATGCTTCAAACCGGCACCGCCGCCGCTCCAGCAACCCCCTCTGGCCGTCTCCATCTCCCTCGGACTCCCCTCGAACCCACTATCACTTGCAACTCTCCTTTCCCTTTCCTCTGCTCTCTATCTCCCTCGAAACACCTCTCAAACTCATCTAAACAGCAGTTTTTGACAGCCTACGCACCCCGCCGGAAAACCGACGCCCGGCCACCTCCGGCCACCTCTAGCCACCGTCTCCTCCCCCATCCGACTCCACTCGAACCCCCTATCATCTGCACCCCTCCTCGCTCACGTCTCTCATCTCTATCTCCTCGAAAACCCGTTGAAACCAAGCCCTAACGGCAGTTTTTGACAGATCTGTGCCCTACCGTTCAACGCCGCGGCCCGGCCATCTCCGACCACTTTCGGCTACTACTCCACCACCTTTAGATCTCCCTTGAACCCCTTTAAATACTGCAAGTCCCCTTTGACCGCCTTTGGTCGCAGCTTTTCCGCTGTGACGCAAAAAACCGACCGTTGCGCAAATCTGTCCTCTTCGTCATCTCACGGCCGCCCACCACTGTGCGCTGACGCCGTCGGCCACCCACTGGGCCGATCAACCCCCACTAATCTCCTTCAATCCTCGGCAGCCCCCTTTGCTCCTAGGAGTTCACGCACGTCGTCGAACACGCGTGTTTTTCCCGACGTTGCCGCCGTCATGTAGATCCGTTGCGCCACCCGCAACTGGAGAGAGATCGACATTTGCTCGCTGTTCGTGCCTCCACCTTGTTTTCTGGAAGTGTTTTGCTATGCTACCCACGGTCGAGACGTTGCCGACGACACAGATCCGTCGCCGTTCAAACCTGACATCCGCTCTACGATCAAACGTCAACAGGTTAGTCCCCTAACGCGTAGTAAGAACCCACACCATAGCGAATCGAAAAATTAATCTAAAAATCGTCAACAATAATTAAATTTCATTTCTGCCACTTTAAAACATTGCTAAATCTTAGACATCGACGAAGAACTTGAATATCTGTGCACATAGGATAAATCGTTGATTAGGCTGAAACAAAACAAAAACGTGACTTTGACTATTAGGATAGCCCCGTTGAACCTAGAAATGAACTCTAATAGGAAAGATAGAAAACATGTCCTGACATCGCCGTTGACCTGTTTCAGACGGACCCTTGCTGACGCCCTGCTTCGACGAGACGCTCCAGATCGACGATGTACTCGCCACCGCAGGCAAGTGTTTACACTTGTGTACTTTCATCCACGTGTAGGCCATCTCCTTCTTAGAAAGTTAAAGTACATTTAAAGAGAACCGGACGTGAAATGATAGCGTTTAGGACCCCCTTGACAGCTTAGACTTGACGACGAAGTTTAAGCACAAACAACAACATCAACTGACAACTTAGGGCTATTCTGTATGTGC
Source organism: Scilla litardierei (assembly GCA_030789695.1). Lineage (NCBI taxonomy): Eukaryota > Viridiplantae > Streptophyta > Magnoliopsida > Asparagales > Asparagaceae > Scilla > Scilla litardierei. Next base: position 462,695,344 of record CM061142.1, read on the forward strand.
GTGCATGTGGACCCCCTAGAAATAACTATCACTTACAATTTCCATGTCGTGTCGTGTTACAAAAAGCCTTCAGGTGTTTCAGATGCTCTCCCCGCGAGAGTGATCTCTGTGTTACAAAAAGCCTTCGGGCGTTTCAGATGCTCTCCCCGCGAGAGTGATCTCCATGTTACAAAAAGCCTTCGGGCGTTTCAGATGCTCTCCCCGCGAGAGTGATCTCCGTGTTACAAAAAGCCTTCGGGCGTTTCTGGCGCTCTACCCCCGAGAGTGATCTCCGTGTTACAAAAAGCATGTGGGCGTTTCAGGTGCTCTCCATGTGAGAGTGATCTCCGTGTTACAGAAAGCTTGTGGGCGTTTCAGGTGCTCTCCATGCGAGAGTGATCTCTGGTTGTCTTGTCTTGAGCACTTGGCTTTGAGGTAGGGTTGAGCGGTCGCACGGGGAGAGGGTCTGGCCGCCCTTGAACCGTAAGGCATGAACCCTTCGTGACACACACGGTACTTCTTGTCTGGATCCTAGCCTAGAGGGGGGGTGAATAGGCTTTTTAAAAAATTCTCGTGCAACCCACGAGAAATCACACGCAGTTAAAAGCACAACCAGAGTAATGAAAAGCAGACACAGCGTACACAGCAGATTTACCCTGGTTCGGTCGTCCCAACGACCTACTCCAGCCCCAAAGCAAATACTAGATTGAATAGTGCAATAGGCACAAAGTCACAAGTTAGAGCACGCTCAGAGCACCCTCTACGTCTCTACACTCGCCGGACTCTCAGTACCCTACACACAGTGTTTCCTCTCACTATCAATCTTAGCAAAGCTTTCTACCAGCTAGTCCCAAACTAGCTGGGTCCCACTTGTCTAGTCCCAACTAGACAAGTCCCAAAATAGTCACAAAATATAGGTAAAGTTTCCCCTACGAAGATCTATCACAATTGCTATACAAAATAATAAAGTAGTGAGTTTAGAAAGCTCAGATTGTGCAGCAGCGATGTCTTCGTCAATAGGCACAGGTCAGATCTGTATCTGACTAGATGTCGTCGTCTCGTCGTAGGCAGCTTAAGTTATGGCACTCCTCTCCTTGGATGATGCGGCTTGCAAACAAAGGTCTTCTGCAATTTGTTCGGCCAACCCTAAGCTCTTGCGAACAAATCTAGCTGCGTGCTCCTCCAATATAAAATTCGGCCTGGACAAAAAAATATCATGCGGCTGTCACTTTTATCATCAAGCAGCTTGGCCTTTGCTTATTTGTTACTCATAATTCGGCCCTGCATGTAAGCGTGGATGTCAAATAAATGTAAGATCAAATCATGCCACTTCTCTGTCTTAAAAACTCGTGAGCTCCTTCAATATACTGTGTGAATTCGGCCGGCCTCCTCTTGATAATTTGTGTACACCTGTCCTTGGACCTGCACACATAAAACAAAGAAGCAAACCAAGAATATACTTTTATATAAAAAGTATTACCCTTTATTCATGTATGCACATGGCTCTTCACAAGTTTCGGCCTTTTCAACTTGAAGCTTGTATCTTGTTGCTTGGTCAACAATGTTGGCTGCTTGGGTTTTTGGAGAGGCCCTTTGATTAATATTACTTTGTGCCGTTCCAATTAAACCTCAACACCTCCTTCAATCTGATGTGCAGCCGCATGATACAAGCAATGCCATATTGACCTTTGGTCAAAGGTTGCACTTTGGTCAAAGGTTGTTGAGGTTCCTTTTATTTTTGATGGCTTATGCTTTTTGGATGATTTCAATGTCAAAGGTTGCACTTCTCCTCAAAAATTCTGTGCGGCATCAAACATAAAAGGAACATCTCCTTAACACCTTTGGTCAAAGGTTGCTGCTGTAAGCTTTGATCCTCAATCCTCTTGCGGCTGGCACATGTTGGGCTCTCTTCTATATTGACCTTAGAAGCTATTCGGCCATGAGGAGATTGAAGCTTTGCGGCAGTTTATTTGTTCAGCGGATGTTCAACTTTCTTTTGGCCTCTCTTGATTCTTTCACTGCAGATAATCAGAAGGTTTGAGAATTAGATTATTAAGGGGAGCACAAGACTTACCTCAGGACTTCCAATGGCAACCATGCGTGAGTGCCCCCCCTTTTTCCTTGTAAGATTATTTTGATGGCCGCCCTCAATATGATTGCCGCATCTCCTTATGCAATAGGTGAAAGGGGTTTTTATAATAGGAGAGCTAGGGTTTTGAAGTTGGCAAGGGATATGGTTGTGCCAACCGCTTAGGGATTTGGTACAATCAATATGGGATTTGATTAGGTGTTTGAATAGGATGGGTAGACACAAATCCATCTAATTGATTTGATCAAATATTAAATTGATTTGAGTCAATCTAATCTCCTAATTTGACCAAGTCCAACTTTCCTCTCCATTGACCAAGTCAAACTTCTTTGTGCACACACACTCCCTTTCTCCCAATATGCTATACGAATAGCAATTCCGCCAAATAGTGAAAGTTTATTGTTTCGCCAAGCCTGAAACACTCTAAGCACACACGTTAGATATAACGACACGTTTGTCATCATCAAACCAAGATGATCGTTGCTCCCAACAATCTCCCCCTTTTGGTGATGACAAACCCACAAAAGATTCGATCAATAGAAATGAGTGTGTGAAGTGTGTTGAAGGGTGCAATGCAATATGAATCATGAGATGAATATTCAAGCACTACAACATGGCATGCACAAACAAATAACAAATACACTAGCATGCTCCCCCTTCTCTCAAGCTCCCCCTTCAACAAATAATATCAACATCAAAGCTTTCTTTTCTCTCTCCCCCTTTGTAATCACCAAAAGTGGTTTAATGAAGTCACAAAAATATTCCATGCAAAAATAAATCATTATTAGAAGTAGCGTGCAATTTGCATGAGTATTCCAAATAATAGACAAGTCAAGTTCATAGAATTTCATACCAAGACTTCTCCACCTTTGTGTAAGTGAAAAGATATAGACAATAAAGTGCAAGAGGAGATTCAATATCAGAAAACCAACCAAAATAATCCACATTTTCCATTTTTCATGAATATCGCTAGGATTGACTTTTCCCACCTCATCAAAGATGAGTTCAAGTTACCGATCCCCGAAACATAGCCTAAAGGACTTTTAAATGTGGGGTGGCATTGCTTGACGAGTTATATACACCAACGCTAATGATTACCCATGTAGCACAAGTTGGATACTCGTGGGTTGTGTTTTAGCCATGAAGTGTATCCATTTTTCATACGGAGCAAATATCGGTTTTTTTTTTTCAATTCTTTTGTGCTCAATTTTATTTCATGGCTAAACACATCATATCCCTTAGAAATTTCAGAAATTAATCATTCCTACATTCACTTTCCATTATTCTTCAAAAGAATCTCCAAAAGCACTAAAAAGTCAAATATCGTGAAAGTGCAAATGTAGGTGTAGAAGTCAAGTTTGAAACTTATGAGACATGTCATGGCTACTAAAAAGAATAACATCATGTTCATGTAGCTACAACAATAATGAATTGACTTCTACAAGGGATAGATTGATCATTCATACAATACAACTTAAGAGATACATAAGAGAATAATCAATAAGCACAATTTTTTTTGATTCAGAAATAAAAACATTAAAAATCATGCATGCAAGCACACAAAATAAAATAAAAAGCAAGCACACAAAAAATCTATGAAGATATGCAATGCAATGCAAAGAGGGATAGAAATTATACCTTCTCATCGCTTTTTGACGAAGGAGCTAAAAGAATGAGACATTGAATTTAACGCTCCTCGCCAAAACTCCATCACACCTACATGAAAGGTGTTAAGTGTGACCTTGGAATCCAACAAGGTCCACTAGTGTTAGCTAATATTGTTTTAGGAACCCATACTTGTTTAAACTTGATTTTAGTGTTCCTAAATTTACAATAGTATGAAGTATGGCCTACACTATCACAAGTAAAGCACTTTGCATATAAGTTCTTCGCAATAGACGGTGCATTGTGGAATTTCTTGAATTTTTGTTTTTCAATGTTTTTCAGACCAAAACCAAGTCCTCTTCTATTATTGCCATATAATTGATTCTCTAAAATAGTGTCCAACGATTGTTTTCCCGTAGAGAATTTCTTAATGGCCAATTCAAGATTAGAGACTTTGGTTTTCAATAATTTATTTTCTTCCACAAGTAATGTGCATTTACTTATAAAAGCTCTCTTGTTTTCCTCTTCCTTCTTTTCAAATTCAACCATTTTTCTTTTAAAATCATTATCCAACATGCAGAATTTATCATTAAGCTCTCTAATAACATAGTCTTTTTCAGTTTCGAGCTTAACCAAATCAAGTTTAAGCATGCTAATATTATCCATCAAGGAAGGGCAAGAGAGACAAGGTGCTTCATCATTAAAACTGGATTTTTCCTTTTTCAGAATATCAATAGTAGAGTCACGTGCAACAATATCAATTTTGAGTTTTTCAATCTCTTTAGACATTTCATATTCAGATTGTTGCATTTCAAAGTTTTCATTTTGGTAGTCATCTATAGTGGATTCAAGCTCTACTATTTTATCTTGCATTTCTTTACAGAGAGTAAGGAGTTCAGTTTTACTACCAGAAGTTACCTCATTGTGTATTCCCATCAATGCCATGCATGAATGGGCTTCGTGTTCCTCCTCCTCGCTCTCAGCTTCGCTATCCATGTCCCAAGTAAGCACCTTGGATTTTCCCTTTTCTTTAGCTACCTGAGCTGTCTCATGTGGGCAATCCCTCATTCGATGTCCTCTTTTCTTGCATTTAAAACAAGTCATTCTATTAGTAGTATTCTGATCATAATTTTGCTTAGAAGACTGAACAAAGTTAGAGCGATTAAACCTAGGTGCCATTTCTGCTCTTCCTTGCTTGGTCTGGACAAACTTTCTGAAATTTCTGACCATTAGCGCTATGTCATCATCATCATCTTCACTTTCGTCAGCTTTCAGAGCAAGTGGCTTGGTAGCTTTCTCTTTTTCTTCAGGTTTCTCCCTTTCATCAATATTTTGCAATTCAAGCTCGTGGGACATTAAATTACCTATTAAGTCCTCCACCCTCATCTGCGATAGATCCTTTGCTTCTTGGATGGCAGTGACTTTAGGCCTGAAAGAGCTTGGCAGTGCTCTTAATATCTTTCTCACCTGCTCAAGGCTAGAATATGGCTTACCGAGCGAACTAGACTTGTAGACAATGTTGGTGAACCTCGCAAACATTTCTGATATCGTCTCGGATGGTAGCATGCGAAATTCCTCGTATTCCGTGCTCAGAAGTGCAAGTCTAGACTCCTTCACCTGTGACGTTCCCTCGTGCGTCACCTCCAAAGTATGCCATATTTCCTGCGCAGTTAGACAATGTGAGATTCTATTATATTCAGATTTATCAAGTGCACAAATGAGAGCATTCATAGCTTTAGCATTTAAAGAGTAAGATTTCCAATCATTATCATCCCATTTGTCATTTGGTTTTTCAATCTCAGCATTTTCTACTTTAATTACAGGCAGTTTATATCCTTTTTCAATTATTTGCCAAGCCTTGTAATCAACAGAAATAAGGTAGATTTTCATACGATTTTTCCAATAAGCATAATCACCTCCGTTAAACCTAGGGGGACGGGAAACAGACTGACCCTCAGCAAAAGCACTATCCATATGGTTATTCATGGTCAATCCTAGGCTAGATCCCAAAACCCGCTCCGATACCACTTGTTGGATCTGGATCCTAGCCTAGAGGGGGGGTGAATAGGCTTTTTAAAAAATTCTCGTGCAACCCACGAGAAATCACACGCAGTTAAAAGCACAACCAGAGTAATGAAAAGCAGACACAGCGTACACAGCAGATTTACCCTGGTTCGGTCGTCCCAACGACCTACTCCAGCCCCCAAAGCAAATACTAGATTGAATAGTGCAATAGGCACAAAGTCACAAGTTAGAGCACGCTCAGAGCACCCTCTACGTCTCTACACTCGCCGGACTCTCAGTACCCTACACACAGTGTTTCCTCTCACTATCAATCTTAGCAAAGCTTTCTACCAGCTAGTCCCAAACTAGCTGGGTCCCACTTGTCTAGTCCCAACTAGACAAGTCCCAAAATAGTCACAAAATATAGGTAAAGTTTCCCCTACGAAGATCTATCACAATTGCTACACAAAATAATAAAGTAGTGAGTTTAGAAAGCTCAGATTGTGCAGCAGCGATGTCTTCGTCAATAGGCACAGGTCAGATCTGTATCTGACTAGATGTCGTCGTCTCGTCGTAGGCAGCTTAAGTTATGGCACTCCTCTCCTTGGATGATGCGGCTTGCAAACAAAGGTCTTCTGCAATTTGTTCGGCCAACCCTAAGCTCTTGCGAACAAATCTAGCTGCGTGCTCCTCCAATATAAAATTCGGCCTGGACAAAAAAATATCATGCGGCTGTCACTTTTATCATCAAGCAGCTTGGCCTTTGCTTATTTGTTACTCATAATTCGGCCCTGCATGTAAGCGTGGATGTCAAATAAATGTAAGATCAAATCATGCCACTTCTCTGTCTTAAAAACTCGTGAGCTCCTTCAATATACTGTGTGAATTCGGCCGGCCTCCTCTTGATAATTTGTGTACACCTGTCCTTGGACCTGCACACATAAAACAAAGAAGCAAACCAAGAATATACTTTTATATAAAAAGTATTACCCTTTATTCATGTATGCACATGGCTCTTCACAAGTTTCGGCCTTTTCAACTTGAAGCTTGTATCTTGTTGCTTGGTCAACAATGTTGGCTGCTTGGGTTTTTGGAGAGGCCCTTTGATTAATATTACTTTGTGCCGTTCCAATTAAACCTCAACACCTCCTTCAATCTGATGTGCAGCCGCATGATACAAGCAATGCCATATTGACCTTTGGTCAAAGGTTGCACTTTGGTCAAAGGTTGTTGAGGTTCCTTTTATTTTTGATGGCTTATGCTTTTTGGATGATTTCAATGTCAAAGGTTGCACTTCTCCTCAAAAATTCTGTGTGGCATCAAACATAAAAGGAACATCTCCTTAACACCTTTGGTCAAAGGTTGCTGCTGTAAGCTTTGATCCTCAATCCTCTTGCGGCTGGCACATGTTGGGCTCTCTTCTATATTGACCTTAGAAGCTATTCGGCCATGAGGAGATTTTAGCTTTGCGGCAGTTTATTTGTTCAGCGGATGTTCAACTTTCTTTTGGCCTCTCTTGATTCTTTCACTGCAGATAATCAGAAGGTTTGAGAATTAGATTATTAAGGGGAGCACAAGACTTACCTCAGGACTTCCAATGGCAACCATGCGTGAGTGCCCCCCCTTTTTCCTTGTAAGATTATTTTGATGGCCGCCCTCAATATGATTGCCGCATCTCCTTATGCAATAGGTGAAAGGGGGTTTTATAATAGGAGAGCTAGGGTTTTGAAGTTGGCAAGGGATATGGTTGTGCCAACCGCTTAGGGATTTGGTACAATCAATATGGGATTTGATTAGGTGTTTGAATAGGATGGGTAGACACAAATCCATCTAATTGATTTGATCAAATATTAAATTGATTTGAGTCAATCTAATCTCCTAATTTGACCAAGTCCAACTTTCCTCTCCATTGACCAAGTCAAACTTCTTTGTGCACACACACTCCCTTTCTCCCAATATGCTATACGAATAGCAATTCCGCCAAATAGTGAAAGTTTATTGTTTCGCCAAGCCTGAAACACGCTAAGCACACACGTTAGATATAACGACACGTTTGTCATCATCAAACCAAGATGATCGTTGCTCCCAACAGGGCGCACTTTGACCTAACCCCGTCGACTAATCTCCTGATCCCCCCTAAGCACGCTAGTCACCTATCACCCCTGAAGCTCATCTCGACTGAGGGCAAAGGACGCTCTACGCCCCGTGCCTAGCCAGGCAGGCACCCTCTTCCCTCCGAGCTTGCCAGGAATACAATCAGGTCACTCATCGCTCGTCGAGGGCAACCAAGAGATTCGTGTAACGGCCGCTTTCTGACCGTTTGTAATTCCTGCGTGCACGTGCTTTATCGTGCACGTATTTTATTTGGCTATTTCTGAGCTCCGGCATATGCGATGCGATATGCCGTTGCGATCGTTTTGGGGTGTTGGATTTTATAGTAATTTTTGGGAACGTCTTTCACGGCTCGTTTTCGCGCGAAACGACTTTGAATGATAGGGGCGTTTTAGTCATCTGACTCGAAACGCCGTTTCCAATTTTACGTAAATTTTTGGGTAGGCATTACGCATGATTAGGCTCCGTAGATCTGCGCGTCTCGTCTTCACGAACGCCCAGGTATTTTTGGATTATTTTTCTGACGCCCGGATTGAAAGATATCGCTTGGAGAAATCTGGACCGTTGATTTGCCCTGATCAGGTTCAAAATTCAAATTCGTAGCCAAATCTGGCTATAACCCTAATTGGTTGCACAAGAATACTTCCTAAACTGCTTACTCTAATGACCACTGGACTTTCCCCAATTTGTACCCCTACTATCCCCTACCCTAACACATCTAACCTATAAACCCCATAGTTATACATCAACTAATATTATTATTAAAACCTAGACCTAGCAAGCCCAAATTCACGTGAGCAACCCCTTGGGCTGTGAAATAGCCAGCCGCCACAAAACTTTTGCTTCTTCCCATCGCACGAGAGACTCCTCCCATCATTCTCAAACAAAGATCCCCCCAACCCTCTCCTCTGAGCTTCCTCCCCTCGGCCATGAAGTCCGGTGACCCCTCTCATCGCGCAACCTCCGATCGCAAACACCACCCAACACCTCTGGCCGCCGCACATATCCCGCCGTTCGCCGTCAGCCACCTCCGGCGCCTACCCGCAGCCACCCACAGCCTCCGCCGCCGGCAACGCCATCCGCCGAACGCAGGAAGATCCTTCTCGCGCAAACGAACGACAGCAGCAGAGGAACCGCCGCTGCTGCACTTCCCGGCGCCGTCCGCCATCCTCGCCGCCTCCGAGAGCCTACTGTAGCCTCGGGCTTGCTCTCACCGGTGACCAGAGCCCCCTCCGAGCCCCCTCCGAGCCTCCCATGTTTCCTCCCCGACCTCTCCGTACCCACAAGCCCCATGCCACAAGCCCCGACTGTCGGCAGCCTTTGTTGCCGCCGCCGTCGTACGCAGCAGCTGCTCCCCACTCGCCCAGCTCTCGCAGGCGAACCGTCTTCTGATCACGAAGCACAACGGAGGAGCTCCTCTCTGCCGTCGCTATGGACTGCCGCTTGCCTCCGCCACTCACCGGTCACCCCGACCCATCGCCAAGTCGATCGCCTTGCCCCGTCGCCATCCGAGCCCGATCCCTCGATCCGCTAACCAACCGAACGTGAGTGTGCCGTATGAACAATAAATCATAGAACAAGCATACAGCCTGTTAGTTCAACGTAAAAGATGTTTTATATTAAGTCTCAGTTATTATCTAATGGATTAGTGTATAATGGATGGTACCTCCCTTGCAAGGACGGTTGTTTAATGTAGAAACAGTACCCCATGTTTTTTTATCTAAGAATGAAACGTGTAGGCGACTATGATATAGTAATATGTGATCAATGCTTGGTGTCTCAGATATAGGTTTAAGTTATTATGTGTAAACCATAATGTTACAGTAAATATATAATAATAAGTACATGAATATAACCAGTTAGATGGTAGCCTATAAGCAATTCATGTAAAAGTGAACTTGAAAATATTTCTTTTAGATTCTTAGCTTAATGCTAAATCTTAATGACGCAGATATATCCGCGCTGCCCAAGTAGGGGAAATCGGAGCCTTGACGTGATCTGACGCTAGGGCCATGCGTGATCGTCGTACCAGGTTAGTGATCCTTACTCGTAGCAACCCACGTCGTAGCTCATTGCAACCTAACTAAAACCGTCAACTTAATATCACTACAGTTAATTTCTGCATCTTTAAAACGTTGTCCACTGTAGAAAATCGACCATCAAATAAATTTTCTGTGCATATAGGGTAGTGGTCGATTTAGGCTGAACAAGAACACCAAATTGTGACTTTGACAAATAGGGTAGTCCCGATAACCTAGAAACAAACCTAAATAGGAATATTGAAAAACGCGACCTGACATCGTCGCCGTGGCGATATTTCAGACGGACTTCTGCGGACGAGACGCTTGGACGAGACGCTTCGAGAGGACGACACACTCGCCATCGCAGGCAAGTGTATCCACTTGCACTTTTGGCCATGCTTAGGCCCTAGTTGGTTAGAATTGTTAACTGTGAACAAATAGACGTGAAATGATAGCGTCCGGGACGACTCCTGACGGCTCAGACTTGACGACGAAGTCTGAGCCTGACAACAACAACTTTTTAATGATGTAGGGCTATCATGTGTGTGCATGTGTGTGGACACCCTAGAATAACCCTTCCTGTCTTGTCACGTCCCGTCCCGTCTTACACAGCCCGCTGGGCAATAGGGCACTCGCTGAGTGATCCCTTGTACTGATTCACAGCCTACGGGCAATATGGCACTCTCCAAGTTGAGAGAGTGATCCCTTGTACGGATACACAGCCCGAGGGCAATAGGGCACTCTCCAAGCTAGAGAGAGTGATCCCTTGTACGGATTTTCAGCCTGCGGGCAATAGGGCACTCGCCAAGCTAGAGCGAGTGATCCCTTGTACTGGTGTCATGTCTTGTCTTGTCTTGGGGTTTGGGGTTGGGTTGAGCGTGCGCACGGCAAGAGGGTCTGATCCCCCTCGAACCGTAAGGCGTGAACCCTTTCGTGTCTCACTTGTCTTGTCCTGCCTTGTTTCCGTCACGTCCCGTCTTGTCTTGACACCTGTAGGTTAGTCCCGTGGTTGGTAGCACACGCTACGACTACTACTTGTTGCGCTTTACTTTCCTGCTACGTTACTTCTGTTTGTTACCCAGTTATAACCCCAGCATGCTAATTAACCAGTAAAACGTTGTCTAAAAGTTGATACACTTGCAGTAAAGTCTAACCCTTCTTGTAGACTTTACCTGACGTACAGTTCCTTTCTCTTGGGTGCTGTACGTCAGGTGCTCAGTCAGAGTTCGTGGACGAGGCAGACTCACTGGAGTACGAGGAGCCGAGGACATTGATCCAGAGTTCGTGCCTGACGAGGATCAGACCTTGAGGTCTTTTAGTCGCCCCTTTCCGAGGGTACTACTTTTAGGTTTGTCTTTAAATCCTTTGTTGCCATGCTTAGGCTTCTTTTAGACTTTGTACCAGTTGGATATTATATCTCTATTTAATGAATGCAACTTCCTTTCCGTACTTTCTGTTGTTTCGAACTATAATAATGCAAGAACCTGAAATTCTTTTAAATGGTACCTCTACAGACGCTTATTGGGTCCGAGCTTTTAAAGCTCTGGCCTAAGCGGGCCTCGTCACGTTTCGCTTCCGTCCATTTTGGGAAGCGGGGCGTGACAAGTTTTATTGGTGGCCCATGCAGGTCTTGCAAAAGTTCGGAACAATAAAAGTACCGCGTTCATTTAATATCCACGTACAAATCTAACTTAGGTTTATCCATTCTTAGATGGTATGAAGACTTAGGTAGACGTCCCAGTGGATAGTCAGACACCTTAGTTAAGATTTAGCCGTACCCGTCTTAGGATATTCTAGTAGCCTCTCCCTCCCTAGCTCTGACCAAATTAGATTTCTAGAGCCCTTCTTTTAGTCGTTCGCTCGGGTCCATCGACTTCGGGCCCAGCAGGACTAACCTGGATTCTCTTAGGAACCTTCCCATTAGATCCTGGTTACAGTCTAGCTCATTAGGAAATCTTAGTGCCGAGCTCTCCTGATCTTAGGCGACCCGATAATTAGGACCTCTGACTTCTAGCGTCTCTCTGATCATTACACTTCTGTGTTATCAATCGTAGGGTCCCATCGTAGCCCCCTTGCATCTTATCCTATGTGTAACCAACATGCGATCATTTTCCTTTCTTCCGGTTCACGTGATCTTTTCGGACGATTATCGTTGATCCTCCGAATCCCTTCCTTGGCCTATTCTGCTTCCCCTGAAAGTATTTTCGAAATTCCGTATTAATATTTTCGCTTAGCTTAAATTCTAAAAAAAACAAAAACAAAAACAAAAAAAAACAAAAAAAACCCTATATTATAAAAAAAATGTTTTCGGTTGAGTTAAGATTCTTTCACTGATTTTAAAACCTCATTGGTCGTAAAACTATTTTACTATCTCGTGCCTATTTTCAAATCGGTATCTTTCGCATTTCAGTTTTAAACCGTATTATCAAATTCTATAATCCTATATATATATATATTACTTTTCTAAACTACGAAATTTATTTTTAACTCTTTACCGTACGTACTTTTAAAAAAAAATAATATTTTCTAAACCAAAGATAACTTTAAATGCCTTCTTGTATACGTATAAATATCTCTATGTTCATCATGCTCATACTTAAAGAATCTTTGATAAACTTACTTTCCTTTGCAAAGCAACCGCTACCTCACCCTACTTTACCTCCTTCTCCACATTGTAATAATTTTACAGTCTGCTCACTTTTCCCTACATATCTTTATAAGTATAAAAGTATATGATATCATATTTTACACGTAATTCTTCTTTCATCTATCTAATTATTTTGAGAAATATCTTCGTCCCATCCAACCAACTCCTTATCCTGCCTTATTTGAACTCGTTCCTTCCGATTCATTTCGTTACACTCCTGGCCTCTGTTTTTCCTTAGGTTGGGTAGACATCAGTCCTTGTAGTTGTCTATGTTATCTCCGGTTTAGGAGTAGGCCCTTTGGTAGGTGATGTCGTCGTGGTACATGCGTATAGGTAGAGTGCGTAAACCTGTATGAGTACATGTTCTTTAGGATCCCGATGATTATCTTTTTTTGTATTGAATAAGTACTCAGTGTTAACCATGATATGATTGAAGTTGTCTGAATGACGGTATTCATACGTATATGAATAGGGTCATAGCAGGCAATTTCCTTAGACGTAGTTTTTCGCGATTATAGAATAGCTTATCTTTGACTGCATGCGATTGTAACAAAACTTTGTTTTTTTTCTTTTAAACCAAACCTTTAAAGTTTTTGAAATTAGCTCACAAGATCACGAATCAATTATCCATCCTCACCCTTTATCGCAATTCCACACGTTCTTCCAAAATATTTTAAATGTGTATTTGGTATTAAGTTTCCTTTTCCCTTCTTTTCTTTCTCCCTTAAAAAAAATTTGTGTTTATGATTGTTATATTATTGGGACTAGCTATTTTCGTTATAGGATTTTGTTTGCGGATAGGCTCAGGATGAGACGAGTTTTTATTATAGCAATAATTAACCGATTTTGGAACAATAGGATGTTGGAATAGATTTCTTTCGGATGAAAAGAATGGGCTGTCCAAGACTTATTTATAACACCGAAGTGTGGCGAACTTAATGGAGAATTCTGGTTGAATGAGATTGTATGCGTGAAGATGAGAACTTATCAGATTTGAGGCTTAGACGAATGGTAGATAGGGATGGCTACAGAGTATGGTATGAGTTAGGTTGATCATGAGTTTGAGTAGAGCTTTTGTTAACATCGAGACTTAATCGTCGAGTTGACGTAAGAAAACATTGGGAGTAACACAACGTGTTGAGACAAATGGATGGTTAGGTTGTCGGATTTAATATTGGTTGAAAATAATCACAATAATTAGGAAGAGATGTGATCTTGATAGTCTAAATTATTTTGGTGGATAAATTTATGGGAAGATATGACAAGAATGTATTAAAGACACGACGATTGTTGAATTGTGAAGGTATTATAAGATAGACAAAGTTTTTGTTTTGGATTGGTGGTTGACTAGAATCTCATTTTTGAGATTGATTTACATTGGGAAGATATGGAAATATGCAAAAGATGTTATTGAGTGACGATGTTTAGCGGAGTGGTATGGTATGAGAAGATGATTACTATTCTTTTGTGGGGACTTGGAGTTGGAAATTTCAACAGCAATGATGGGTCTATGGTTAAGTCTTAGGATGTGAGATTAGACGTGGCATATTCCAGTGGAAAGAAGGGTTATGAAGGATTAATTAAAGAACATTGGTTGCAGTTATAAGATTAGCGATCTATAGGCGTAGTCATGAGAGTTTTGGGGTATAAGGTTATATAGATGTTATTATTATTAGTATGAGTGATTCCGAGGACGGAATCATTTCTAAGGTGGGTAGAATGTAACGGCCGCTTTCCGACCGTTTGTAATTCCTACGTGCACGTGCTTTATCATGCACGTATTTTATTTGGCTATTTCTGAGCTCCGGCATATGCGATGCGATATGCCGTTGCGATCGTTTTGGGGTGTTGGATTTTATAGTAATTTTTGGGAACGTCTTTCACGGCTCGTTTTCGCGCGAAACGACTTTGAATGATATGGGCGTTTTAGTCATCTGACTCGAAACGCCGTTTCCAATTTTACGTAAATTTTTGGGTAGGCGTTACGCATGATCAGGCTCCGTAGATCTGTGCGTCTCGTCTCCACGAACGCCCAGGTATTTTCGGATTATTTTTCTGACGCCCGGATTGAAAGATATCGCTTGGAGAAATCTGGACCGTTGATTTGCCCTGATCAGGTTCAAAATTCAAATTCGTAGCCAAATCTGGCTATAACCCTAATTGTTTGCACAAGAATCCTTCCTAAACTGCTTACTCTAATGACCAGTGGACTTTCCCCAATTTGTACCCCTACTATCCCCTACCCAAACACATCTAACCTATAAACCCCATAGTTATACATCAACTAATATTATTATTAAAACCTAGACCTAGCAAGCCCAAATTCACGTGAGCAAACCCTTGGGCTGTGAAATAGCCAGCCGCCACAAAACTTTTGCTTCTTCCCATCGCACGAGAGACTCCTCCCATCATTCTCAAACAAAGATCCCCCTAACCCTCTCCTCCGAGCCTCCTCCCCTCGGCCATGAAATCCGGCGACCCCTCTCATCGCGCAACCTCCAATCGCAAACACCACCCAACACCTCTGGCCGACGCACATATCCCGCCGTTCGCCGTCAGCCACCTCCGGCGCCTACCCGCAGCCACCCACAGCCTCCGCCGCCGGTAACGCCATCCGCCGAACGCAGGCAGATCCTTCTCGCGCAAACGAACGACAGTAGCAGAGGAACCGTCGCTGCTGCACTTCCCGGCGCCGTCCTCCATCCTCGTCGCCTCCGAGAGCCTACTGTAGCCTCGGGCTTGCTCTCACCGGTGACCAGAGCCCCCTCCGAGCCCCCTCCGAGCCTCCCATGTTTCCTCCCCGACCTCTCCGTACCCACAAGCCCCATGCCACAAGCCCCGACTGTCGGCAGCCTTTGTTGCCGCCGCCGTCATACGCAGCTGCTGCTCCCCACTCGCCCAGCTCTCGCAGGCGAACCGTCTTCTGATCACGAACCACAACGGAGGAGCTCCTCTCTGCTGTCGCTATGGACTGCCGCTTGCCTCCGCCACTCACCGGTCACCCCGACCCACCGCCAAGTCGATCGCCTTGCCCCGTCGCCATCCGAGCCCGATCCCTCGATCCGCTAACCAACCGAACGTGAGTGTGCCGTATGAACAATAAATCATAGAACAAGCATACAGCCTGTTAGTTCAACGTAAAACATGTTTTATATTAGGTCTCAGTTATTATCTAATGGATTAGTGTATAATGGATGGTACCTCCCTTGCAAGGACGGTTGGTTAATGTAGAAACAGTACCCCATGTTTTTTTATCTAAGAATGAAACGTGTAGGCGACTATGATATAGTAATATGTGATCAATGCTTGGTGTCTCAGATATAGGTTTAAGTTATTATGTGTAAACCATAATGTTACAGTAAATATATAATAATAAGTACATGAATATAACCAGTTAGATGGTAGCCTATAAGCAATTCATGTAAAAGTGAACTTGAAAATATTTCTTTTAGATTCTTAGCTTAATGCTAAATCTTAATGACGCAGATATATCCGCGCTGCCCAAGTAGGGGAAATCGGAGCCTTGACGTGATCTGACGCTAGGGCCATGCGTGATCGTCGTACCAGGTTAGTGATCCTTACTCGTAGCAACCCACGCCGTAGCTCATTGCAACCTAACTAAAACCGTCAACTTAATATCACTACAGTTAATTTCTGCATCTTTAAAACGGTGTCCACTGTAGAAAATCGACCATCGGACAAATTTTCTGTGCATATAGGGTAGTGGTCGATTTAGGCTGAACAAGAACACCAAATTGTGACTTTGACAAATAGGGTAGTCCCGATAACCTAGAAACAAACCTAAATAGGAATATTGAAAAACGTGACCTGACATCGTCGCCGTGGCGATATTTCAGACGGACTTCTGCGGACGAGACGCTTGGACGCGACGCTTCGAGAGGACGACACACTCGCCATCGCAGGCAACTGTATCCACTTGCACTTTTGGCCGTGCTTAGGCCCTAGTTGGTTAGAATTGTTAACTGTGAACAAATAGAACCGGACGTGAAATGATAGCGTCCGGGACGACTCCTGATGGCTTAGACTTGACGACGAAGTCTGAGCCTGACAACAACAACTTTTTAATGTTGTAGGGCTATCATGTGTGTGCGTGTGTGTGGACACCCTAGAATAACCCTTCCTGTCTTGTCACGTCCCGTCCCGTCTTACACAGCCCGCTGGGCAATAGGGCACTCGCCGAGTGATCCCTTGTACTGATTCACAGCCTGCAGGCAATAGGGCACTCTCCAAGTTGAGAGAGTGATCCCTTGTACGGATACATAGCCCGAGGGCAATAGGGCACTCTCCAAGCTAGAGAGAGTGATCCCTTGTACGGATTTTCAGCCTGCGGGCAATAGGGCACTCGCCAAGCTAGAGCGAGTGATCCCTTGTACTGGTGTCATGTCTTGTCTTGTCTTGGGGTTTGGGGTTGGGTTGAGCGTGCGCACGGCAAGAGGGTCTGATCCCCCTCGAACCGTAAGGCGTGAACCCTTTCGTGTCTCACTTGTCTTGTCCTGCCTTGTTTCCGTCACGTCCCGTCTTGTCTTGACACCTGTAGGTTAGTCCCGTGGTTGGTAGCACACGCTACGACTACTACTTGTTGCGCTTTACTTTCCTGCTACGTTACTTCTATTTGTTACACAGTTATAACCCCAGCATGCTAATCAACCAGTAAAACGTTGTCTAAAAGTTGATACACTTGCAGTAAAGTCTAACCCTTCTTGTAGACTTTACCTGACGTACAGTTCCTTTCTCTTGGGTGATGTACGTCAGTTGCTCAGTCAGAGTTCGTGGACGAGGCAGACTCACTGGAGTACGAGGAGCCGAGGACGTTGATCCAGAGTTCGTGCCTGACGAGGATCAGACCTTGAGGTCTTTTAGTCGCCCCTTTCCGAGGGTACTACTTTTAGGTTTGTCTTTAAATCCTTTGTTGCCATGCTTAGGCTTCTTTTAGACTTTGTACCAGTTGGATATTATATCTCTATTTAATGAATGCAACTTCCTTTCCGTACTTTCTGTTGTTTCGAACTATAATAATGCAAGAACCTGAAATTCTTTTAAATGGTACCTCTACAGACGCTTATTGGGTCCGAGCTTTTAAAGCTCTGGCCTAAGCGGGCCTCGTCACGTTTCGCTTCCGTCCATTTTGGGAAGCGGGGCGTGACAATTTGAGTGCGGCCCCGCTCCCTGTACGTCCCTCGACAACCCTTTGGCTCATCGGACACGACAAACAATATAGTACAAGGACTCCATTGACTCTTCCGCTGCTCGACAGCCTGACAAAGCTCCCCCTGGCAGCTGTGCCCCCTGACCGTTGGTACTTTCAGCTCTGACACTCTGATACATCACCACAGACTGTTGCACCGTTTGACAAAAGCATGGCTAACATGCATGGTTCTGACATCCTCGTCTGAAGCTTCCGCTAACAGACGTACCAGCTCAGCATACCATGTCAGCCTCACCTAACCACCTCTATCAGCTATAAATACCCCTTCACATCCATCGGGAAGGGGGTTGGAAAAATTGACTCTAAACTTCCTATTCACACACACAAGAGCAAAGTTCGCTCATATCTTTGTTCTTCCACTATAGCTCGCCACATAGGGTCGACTCACTTTTAGCTGACCCACGTGTCTAGCCTCCATTTCTAAGTCCTAGTTCTAACTTAGGCATCAGAGAGGCTAAGGGTTGGAACCCAACCCGGCCTTTCTGACGAATTTCTCCGTGTGCAGGTAAGCTCATCCCAGCTGCTAGCATTCGGCGCCCGACCCCGGACGTGTAGCAAACAAAGCGAAGAACTCGCGAGATCAACTCAGGGATCATCCTTTGCTGCCTGCCTAACCTCTTCACCCCACTCATCACTTGTCAAATAGCCCAGCCTAATCACATCCAAATCATAACCATCGTGCCCTTGGTTCCCCTCAATACAAATTCATTGTACGCGGATCTTACCCCGCATCAATTGGCACTGTCTATGGGAATGAAGGGTCACACCCATGTCTAATTCCATACACATCAACCGAAGTCCCGACCGTGGCAAAGTCCACATGGAGGAGGAGTCGCAGTCTCATCATAGGACTCCCTCAACAGGACCTCCCCCTGAGGGGATGGCCGAGACCGTTCAGGCCTTGGCCGGGGTGTGGCACTGTAGAGCCACCATTGTTACGACCTAAATGTCGTGCTACTCTGACCTTCAACGGCGGGTCACCCTACCTTCGGAGAATTCGCCCCCACCCATCAAAGGGAGGCATTCAACATCCAGTCAACGCCCGTGTGGTGCCAACTTGTCACGCCCCAATCCCCTTTCACACTTGCATGGCTCTTCCTACACACATCCCCGCACACCCATGCATGCATACATGTTTCACACACACACGTCTAACACATTCCTGTTGTTCTACACCAACTCCGTTATTAGCACTTCTCTCGCATTCACACTTCGTGTTTTCTTCTCTTAGCCATGTATTACGGCCTAATCCCCCTTGCACTACATCACATACATCGATATCTACACTTATTTCTTGCCCACGTATGCATCGTAGGTAAAAATACCATGTGTGTTCAGTAGAATACACGTATAGTACAAAATAGGCATGACACAACTCTACGTCTCAGCCCGCCTCCTGTCGGAATAATGGGAAGTCCGCCTCCCAAGTGATAGAAAGAGTCCCGGATCGCCCCATGACTCCGCCCAATGGGCGCCCGCTCCCCCTCGAGCCCGTCGAGTGGACAGATAGGTCGCCCGTCGCCCTCCTAGAACGGCCTGATGGATCGAATACGGGCCGCCTACGTCGGTACATCCCCGCAACCCTTTGGCACATCGGACACGACAAACAACCTAGTACAAGGACACCACTGACGCTTCCGCCGCTCGACCGCCTGACAAAGAGTCCCCTGGACACTGCGCCCCCTGACCGTTGGTACTTTTAGCTCTGACACCCTGACAAAAGCACCCCTGGCCGTTGCGTCGTCTAACAAAAGCATGGCTGACACGCCCAGTCCTGACATCCTTGTCTGAAGCTTCCGCTGATAGATGGGCCAGCTCAGCACGCCAGGTCAACCTCCTCCACCAGGTATAAATACCCATTTTCCTCCACCGAGGAAGGAGGTTGGCAAACTAACTCTGAATCTCATTACTCACACACAAGGACAAAGGTCTTCCATATCTTTGTTCTTCCACGATAGCTCGCCACGTAAGTTTGACTCACTCTCAGCCTGACCTGCATGCCTAGCCCCCGCTTTTAATCCCTAATACTAACTTAGGCATCAGATATGCTAAGGATATCTTTGTTCTTCCACGATAGCTCGCCACGTAAGTTCGACTCACTCTCAGCCTGACCTGCATGCCTAGCCCCTGCTTTTAATCCCTAATACTAACTTAGGCATCAGATATGCTAAGGATTGGACCCCAACCCGGCCTTTCTGACGAGCTGCTCTGCGTTCAGGAGAGTCTGCCTTCGCAACTAGCCAAGACATCTGTCCTCGGGAGCGCAGCGGACAAGCGGAGCATTCATGCAATCAATCTTATGGGTGGTCTAAGCTGTGACTAACCTCGTCACCCCCTCACCCCATGTCAAACAGCCTACCAAATCCTTATCCATTTCCTAAACCACCGTACCCTTGGTTCCCTATAGTATAAATTCATTGTACGTGGATCCTACCCCACAACAACCTTTGCCACATTTTGTGTTGGACTTTCAGGACTACGATTAATTGGGCAAGTAGATATCGTCAACGATAAGAGATGACGAGGATATCGAGCCTTTTCCAACAGATACCAAAATTGGCATTACCGGTATTTGGGCCGACGAGGTCGCTTTCGTTGGATTGATCCATCGTCGGCTGAGAGATGGGGACCCATGAACGAGCGTCTCCGGGTCGAGGGAACTACGACTGGGCTCTACGAATGGATGTTGACCTAGTTTTGCCATGTCTCCATAATCCTGCATTGTAAGAAGATCGTTAGGGGGTCGGGGTTGGTGCCCGACCGATTTCCCTCCGACGCTCAAGTTAGTCTTCATTAGATGAAAACGTAAAGAGTAAGGTGAAGAGGAAAAATATTAAAGAGGGAGATGAGAGTGTATAGTTTGTGTAATACTTAGCCATAGCCTAGATTGAGATCTGGCCCCCCTTTTCTCCGTTGTCCCGGAGATATTTATTCCCCCTCTTTGATTTGTAACCTCCTTCCCTTAAATGTGGCTCACTAATTACTCCATTATTGAGCCTTGAATTGGTCCACCCAGGTGTGTAACCGCCCCCTTCATTCAGCCCATTATTGCCTCATTCAGGGCTATTAAGGTGGTCATTTTTGAGATGGGAATTTGACCTAGTCATATGACAAATTAATTGGCAATTTGACTTGGTCATGGTTCATCCTCCTTGGCGGGCTTCAGGACTATTGGGCCGTGGCGTACCACTCTTAGTGGGCCTTGCTTATCAGGTAGACATCATCTACTCACTTCTTGGGCTGGACCCATGACGAAGTTGGTACCAACATATATATGCCACAAAAGGAGAAGTTGGTATCATCTAATCACTTTGTGGTCTGGACCCATGGGAGTGTTGTTTGGCAATAAGAAGAGTGGGGTTGATGCCACAAAAGGAGAAGTTGGTTCGCAGAGAACTCTGAGGCATTCATACGTAGAGAAGGGGAAAGCTGTAATAGGAGGGAGTGAGCAGACTAAACATGGCAATTTTATAGGTGATCGTAGATTGCAGAAGAGGTGGGTTCCTATTGATGAGAATAATAATGGAAGTGGTGCGAATGTTGCTGGTGTTAGGCCTTCCCCTGTGGGTACCCCCAGAATTTCTAATGTCAGTGCTCCCTTCATTCCAAAGTTTACAGCTGGAGTCATGCCAAAGCATTGGAAAGACGTTTGTACTATGGGTAAAAGTAAAGATGATGATTACAGTTTGGACTACATAGCCCCTAAAATTGACTATGTGGGTCATTTGGTTGCACGTATAACCAAGGAAGAGGTTGCTGTTAATGTTGGTCTGTGGTAAAACACTCTTGTGGGATATGTTCTAGGAAGCAGACCGTACTTTTCGCACTTGAAAGCATGTGTTGTGCGTATGTGGAAACCTGCAGGTGGGCTTGAAGTATTCTCTAGAGAAAATGGATTCTTCTTCTTTAAATTCACTCTAGCTGAAGATTGTAATAGTATCCTTCAGGAGGGTCCCTGGTTATTTGACGGTCGCCTTATTGTTCTTCGAAAGTGGAGCTCTAATATTGGTATGGGTCGCGATCTATTGTCTTCTGTTCCTGTTTGGGTAAGGTTTCCGGTCTTACACTTAAAGCTATGGTCCAAGAGTATTATCAGCAAAATAGTGAGCGTTATTGGTAGACCTTTATATATGGATAAAGCCACAGCTAAGGGGGAAAGACTTGCATATGCTAGCTGCTTTGTAGAAATTGATGTGGCTCACTCTCTGCCTCATAAGGTCTGTTTGGATATAGAAGGTGAACAATGTGTGGAGCTTGATGTTACATATGAATGGGTCCCTCCCAAATGTGCAAAGTGTTGTAGTTTTGGTCATGTGCATGTTCAATGCCATTCGACCCTCATGTGGAAGGTTAAGCAGTCGCCTACACCTACTATTACCTCTCCCATGCCTACTCCAAGTTCAGGTATCAGTATTAACCAAGCTAATGTCCCTTCTGCTAATCATTCTGTTGATGATATTTCCATGGAACATTTGTGCTCCACAATTATTATTACTGAGCCTGTTACTGAGACTGCCCCTGAGGAACCTATGGATTTGATTACGCCCCAAGAAGACTCTGCTCTAGTTCATCCCCCCTTGTGCAAATTCTTCTCATGCTAAGACTAGTATTTCCTCCACTGCCATTGACGACATTCCACCTGACTCCGTTGCTGAAGATAATGTGGAGTGGCAAGTGCAAGTGCAAAAAAGATTAAATAAGCATCTTGCTAGTATCCAGAAAACCAAGCCTAAGATAGGTATTAATTCTAAGAAGGATACTATCACAAAGGAAGCATCTCCTCTGATTGGCCCTAGGAGGAGTGTGCGGGGTATGAAGGGCTCCCTCTTGCTTTAATATGTCTATCTTCACCTAGAACATACGTGGATTGAATAAAGCAGCGCGGCGTCAGGATCTTCGGGGTATGCTTAAGTATCATTCTCCTTCTATGGTTGGTCTATTAGAAACCAAAATTAGAGAGTCGAGCTCTCAACATGTTCTAACTTGCTTCCCAAATGATTGGTCTATTATTAATAACTATGCTAGCTCAGATGGAGGTAGAATATGGATTTTATGGGATGTCAGGATTTGGTCTTGCATGCTTATTCCTTCCTCTAACTAGGTAATATCTATATCTGCTTCAAATAAGGGTGGCTTCATGTGTATTGTTTCTTTTGTTTATGGTGCAAATCTACTACCTTCCGTACCACCCTCTGGTCAGACTTACTCTACACTCAATCCTCTATTGCAAATTTCCCCTGGGCAGTCATGGGTGATTTTAATTCTGTTTGATTTGTTGAGGAAAAGCTTTGTGGCAGTCTTATATCCCAATCTACCTTCGACCCTTTTAATAACTGCACTGAATTATGTGGGCTCTCGGATTTTAAATGTGTTGGTAGTACCTGGAGCTGGAATAACCATTCTGAAGGGAGAGGGCATATTTCAGCTAGACTTGGCAGGATTCTTTGTAACTCTAGTTGGATCAATTCTCTTCCTTCCTCTTATTACAGTTATCTACCTCCCTCGTCTAGTGATCACTCTCCCATGCTACTTCAATTGGGTGACAAATCTATGTCGGGGCCTAAGCCTTTCAGATTCTTTAACCACTGGACTAAGCACTCAGATTTCCATGCTGTTTTGCTCAGATCTTGGAGCACCTCTATTCCTGGAGTTCCCAAGTATCATGTGGCTTATAAACTTAAGAGGCTGAAATTACTCCTTAAGTCGTGTCCCATGGTTTGATTGATGACCCCTCCCCCAACATTAAAGCTTAAGAAGGAAACATGCGGATATATTGGCTAATGGTGATGAATATCAAGTTGCTGCTTGCAATAATCAAGTGGGCCAGCTCAGTTGCGATATTATTTATTGGTTACAGCTGGAAGATACTAATTGCAGACATAAGAGTAGAATATCCTGGCTATAAGGAGATAAAAACACTGCTTTCTTTTTCTCTGCCACAAAGGCTAGGTATTCCAAGAACTCACTTGCTCATTTATTTAATTCAGATGGGTCTCCTTCTGACCACAACGTAGATATTTGGAACACAACCCCTGCATTTTATAAAAACCTCTTCAATCAGTCTGATTATTGTAATGTGTTCCCATATTTCCCTGTTAAGAAGCAGCTGACATCCTCTAGTGCAGAATGGCTTATACGCCATATCTTCTCTTTGGAAATTAAGAGCGCAGTTTTCCAAATGGGGGCTAAGATGGCTCCAGGTCCTGATGGCTTTAATGCCTATTTCTACCAGATGAATTGGGACATTGTATGCGATGAAGTGATCAATGTTGTAAAATCGTTCTTTTCCTCTAGCAGTCTCCTTATAGAACTCACCCATACCTTTCTTTGTTTAGTGCCTAAGTCTGATTCAGCATCCACTCTCAATGATTATAGTTCTATATCATGTTGCAATGTCCCTACAAAGTTATCGCTAAGGTTCTCTGTAACAGGTTACAGAAGGTTATCTCTGATGTCATTTCTCCTCATTAAGCTGCCTTTCTGAAGGGTTGTCTCATTAGTGACTGCTCCCTTTTAGCCTATGAACTTGTTAGGGACTTCAACAAGCCCATAGGTAGCCGCTTGTGCCTAAAGGTAGATCTGACGAAGGCTTTTGACTCAGTTAACAGGGAATTTATCTACTTTATGATGCATTGCATGGGATTCCCTCCTCGTTGGATTGGTTGGATCCGGGAATGTATATCTAGCCCGACTTTCTCTATGCTCATTAATGGGTCTCCTTCAGTGTTCTTCACTAGTAATCGAGTCATAAGGCAAGGTGACCCTCTATCTTCCGGCATATTCGCCTTGGTTATGGAGTTCTTCTCTATTACAAAAGATCTTGATGTTCTAGATGGTATGTTCAAACATATGAAGAGGTACCCCATTCTAATCCCCTCACATCGTCTATTTGCTGATGATATGCTTGTTTTCTGCCATGGGGACCAGAGGTCTGCGAGGATTCTTTCGGATATTTTTGACTCCCTTAGTAATGTCGTGTGATTACATATTAACAAAGGGAAAAGTAAGCTATTTTGTAGTAAGGGGTGCTAAAATCCTTGGGGAGATTGCAGCTACTATTGGTGTGCACCTGTGTACTCTTCCAGTTCGATACCTTAGTCTGCCCCTGCCTATTTCATACCCCAAGGCAAGACACTACTCTCCTCTTATTGATAAGTGCAGGAAATACTTGGCAAGTTGGTCTTCCAAGCTCCTCGCTATGGCTGGCAGAGTTGAGATTTTACACTCTATAATATATAATCTATCTTCTTATTGGAGCCTTTCCTTTAAGCTTCCCTCTCGATCATTCGTACCATTGAACAACTATGTGCTAAGTTTCTCTGGAATACTAAGTTGCATGTATGGAGTTGGTCCAATATCTGCAAGCCTAAAAAGGAAGGAGGGTTGGGGCTTCATAGACTTATTGATATTAAGAAAGCTGCCGGGATCCGTCTTTTCTAGAGGTTCATGCACTCTGATTCTCTATGGGCCAATTCCAAGAGGAGCACCTACACCCTGAATGGTACTGATCTTCCCTTCATCCCCATCTCACTAAGGTACCTGGAACCTATCTTCGCTTCTAAGCAACTAGCAGCACCTTTCTATGAAGTTAAAAATGTCCCTCTATCCTCTTCTCTTCGATGGACACCTTCCCCTAAAATTTCTTGTAAATCTGCTTGGAAATATATATGGCATATGTCTCCTATTGTCCCTAATCATGATGTGATATGGTTCCCTAAATGCTGTCCTAAAATGTCTACATGTCTCCTTATGTCCCTGAATAATAAATTGCTGACGTTTGACAACCTTATTAAAAGGAACGTTTCAGTTGCTAAAATATCATGTGTTTTATGACAGCATCCCTTGGAATCTATCAAACATCTCCTCTTCGGATGTCCCTTCACATTATATCTTTGGGAGTTATGTAGGCTGAAGCTCCCCTCTGGGCATATTGGGACTCTACTGGAAGAGGTAACTCTTATATATGATCGCTTTAGGAGAAAGACAAAAATCGCTGGTATAGCCTGCCTAGCTATCTGTTCAGTGGTTTGGCATACTTGGCATGAGAGGAACAGTAGGGTATTCAACAACTCGGGCAAGTATAAAGTCCTTATTTTCAGAGATATCTATGAGGATGTTTGCGTTCTCAGTGCTTCGATCAACTGGAAGGAAGGAAAGCAAAACTTTCGTATTGCCCTAGGAAATTGGTCCTAACTTGTAATTTTCTTTATTTTGATGTCTCAGTACTTAGATTCTTCTCTTGGATTGGCTAGTAGTGGATGACGACGCATGTGCCTTCTCTCCCATATACGTCCAAGTTTAGTTTAGATATCTTTGTCATACTGAGGTGTATATTATACATTATTTGTTTGTTTAATGAAGTTTAATTATCCTTATATATATATATATATAATGTATATTTATATGTATATATATGTATATATATACATATGTATATATATGTATATCTATACATATGTATATATATACATGTGTGTGTGTGTGTGTGTGTGTGTGTGTGTGTATGGATCTTTTTCTGTGTCTTATGTGCGTGTGTGCGAATTAATAGAATAGACAAGCAATACCCATTGACAAGAGATTGAAGATACTTGATTGGAGATCTCTTGAGGAGAAAAAGACATACCTCCTCTTCGAGGGAGAATTTCTTCGGTCCAAGATAAATGTTTTCATTCTCCTCTCTCATACATGCAATGCTTAGAGGCCGGTTCGAATTCTAGAGGGCTCGTGAATCGTGAAGGGGCTACATCACCAAGGTCAAACTTATATCGTGCCTTGGTGAATGAGATTAAGGTATTTATCGAAAGAGTTTTGGATCAACAGATAGTGTGAAATATCTATGCCAAGTTATGTTTTCATTTTAGCAGTAAATTCAAGATTTTGCAATTGATCTTGACTTTTATATGCTAGTTTAGAAAATCATGATTTTTAGTCTTCTGCTGCTTTTCTAATTGATTAGAATACCTGAAATATTTCCTTATTGTTATGATCTGTAAATTTTCTTGTATATATATATGTGTATGGATCTGTAAATTTCTTCACATTGTATACATGAAATTCGTTATTTTGTTTATAGTTATGTTCTTTGTATATATATTGTGTGGTTCTGTGAAATTTTTATATTATATACATGGATTTTTGTATTGTACGATTTCTGTATTGTATACAATGAAATTTTTATATTGTACTGTATATATATTGTGTGATTTCTGCAATTTTAATTTTTTAAAAATATCAAACAGTAAGCCATAGACAAATCCGTGGCTGACTTCAGCCAAGGAATTATCCATGGCTGATAACCATCAGCCACGAACGAAGGGCACAATGATCGTGGTTGATTGGTATCTTCAGCCATGGATTTATCCATGGCTAATTTTTTTAATATTTTTAATATTATTTACGACCACAGATTGTTGTGGTCGTTAGTCCATGGCCGACAATCAGCCACGAAAATGTTAGGACCTAGCGGGGCTACACAATACACTAGGGGTTAAATAGTGTAAAGGCAAGCAAAGTTTTTAATTAAAAGTTACTGAAATTAATACACAATAAGCAGCGATAATTAAAGAGTATACTCAACAACAACAATCGTAAACACAAAGGATTTTACCCTTGTTCCCCAAATATGGGTACATCCAGCCACATCAATATTCACTAAATCCTACACAAGGTAGTAAATACAATCCATACACAAGGGATACCCTATACAATGGATTTGTCCTACACAAGGACACAGCAAACCATACACAAGGGTTAGTCTACACAAGGACAAAAACTCACTCACTCACTCCTACAAAGGGAGAACTCAAACCCTACAGAAGGGTTAGGCCTACACAAGAACACAACCTCCCACGAAAGGAGAAACTAACTCTCACAAAGAGAGTTAGGGTTTCAAAAAAATGAAACAAAATAACACTTACATATGCCTTGAAATGATCTTACCAAAGTGAAGAAGAAGGCATGCAAGTGTGAAACCCAAGTGCTTGAGATGAGGCTTTAATTGCACTTGTTGATCTTTCTCTCTTCTAGGAATGAACACTAACACTTCTTACTTGAGTATATAAATAAAGAGAAGAAAGATGTCCTCTAAGAAAGGAATTAGTTTGAAATCACTTGGAGAAATTCCTTAGAGCTTAGATGTTATAGCATAAGAATGAAGCTTTATTAAGGGAATGAGGGAGGAGAGGCTTAATGAAGAGTTTAAAAGATCTTCAAAGAATTCCAACTGTTCTAAATGAACTAAGCCATCACTCACACACACACACACACACACACACACACACACACACACACACACACTAGTCACAACCCGGGCCCGTGGGTATGGTACTTTTAAGATTTCCCCCGCAAATTCTTTGTTCCCCAAAAAATTATTTCCAGAGCCAAATTTTAAAAGAACAATAAATTAGCATAAAAATATTTAGCTGCTCGGGCACCTTCGACGTGGGCGCCTTCAGCGTGGAACAACAAATTCGGTGCGGATGCCTTCGGTGCGAAAAAACGCACAAGCACCTTTGGTGCAGAACAACAAATTCGACGCGTGCGCCTTTGGTGTGGAACAACCAATTAGCGTAAAATATTTAGCGGAACTGAAGGATTTTCTGGGACCATTAGTGCACAAAAACTCTATGCTCGTCCTAAGTCGGACAGAACATAGACAGAAAAGCAGCGGAAAAATAAACATGTTAATATAATTAACATTTAACCCTAAGTTCCAAGACCCTAATCCAAGATCTATGCCGACTTGGGATGAGTCTGACCATCCCAAGAAGGATCTAGCCTACTGCGATTAAATTAAACTAATGCTAATAAACACATACCCGGAATCTCAACCCTGGAGCAGGCGAGATGTTCTGCACCGTCTTCCAAGCCGCTCCCGTCCCACACCAAGCCGCTCCCCGAACCGCTCCTTGAACCACTCCGCATCCCGAGGCGATCAATCCCGTGTCGTCGAGTCAACCACGCGCTGAAGAAAGTTACACACGAGTGAAACCTCCGCCTAGATTTCGGATCTGAATCCGAACTCCTTTGCGGCTTTGCTAGAGCCCTCAGGAGCAAGGCAGAAATTTATAGGGAGAGGAGAAATATTAATTTAGCTTAGATCCGAGCGTGCTCCAACATTTACGAGAGCCGCTCAGATCTAGAGCTTGGGACGAGTTTTGAGGAGGAGAGCAGACCCCTATTTATATAGGCGACTGACTGCTCCCCTTCCCTCAAAATCCGTTGTGGGACTAATTTAGAGTTAATCAAATTCAATTTAGTTTGCCTTTCATAAAGTGAAAACTTCCGTGAATTTTAACTCCCTCACCGTTGAACTTCAGGATTGATACAACATATCAATTCGAAGGGTGTTCAACGGTGAACGCATAGGAAAAAACCGTTCGTCAATCGGAGTTCGTTTGACCCTCCAATTGACCGTCCAAAGATCAGCCCAAGGCTTGATTTTCGCTAAAATCAGCCATCAAATCTGCTCTGCCCCTTTAGTGTTCTGCACCATGTGGTGGGGCCCAGCCTATGGGCCCCACCAGCCAAATCTGCTGACTGGGCACCTGCCCAGACCTGGGCATGGGCGCCCAGGCCTGGGCACGGGCGCCCAGGCGCCTGGCACGGGCGCCCAGGCGCCTGGCACGGGCGCCCAGGCGCCTGGCACAGGCGCCCAGGCGCCAGCCTGGCGCCTAGCACCAGGCGCCTAGGCGGGCGCCTGGGCCGGGCGGCCAGGGCGCCCGGCCCAGAGTGCCTGGGCTCCCAGGTGCCCAGGGCGCTTGGGCCCTGGCGGGCCCAGGGCGCCCGCCCTGGGTGCCTGGGCAGGCGCCCAGGCGCCTGGGCCTGGGCGCGGGCCCAGGCCCAGAGGCCTGGTGCCCAGCCTAGTGGGCCAGGTGCCCAGGCCAGACATTAGTCTGGCCTGGGTCAACCTGGTCTGATCCAGACTGAGCCAATTGGCTGTTTTGGGCATAAGTTGGGCATTTGGCGTCCGATTTGGAC
Source organism: Scilla litardierei (assembly GCA_030789695.1). Taxonomy (NCBI): domain Eukaryota; kingdom Viridiplantae; phylum Streptophyta; class Magnoliopsida; order Asparagales; family Asparagaceae; genus Scilla; species Scilla litardierei. Next base: position 462,725,007 of record CM061142.1, read on the forward strand.
GCCGTTCGAACCTGGGCGTAGACCGGGACATTCCTGTTTTACCCGTGAACTTTTCCTTGCGTTTATATAATTAAATATTGTCTTAAACTATTTAAAACACATTTAATCTCTTTTGCATCAAATGCAAAATAGTCCCTATCTAAGCTTAAATTATCATTTGCATCAAATACAAATGATCCGAGGGCATATTCCTCTACATCTCCCACTTGCACTCAGGATCAATTATCCCGAATGCAGGAGATGATTGCAAACATCTTTTGCAATATTTTATCCCTTGCATCAAATGCAAATTATTCTCCCTACCTAATTTCTACCTATTACTAGACGAAGATCGCACTCTGTGTGAGATCCTACAGCCTGACCCTTACAACAGGTTGGGCTCGAAGCCCTATACGGCAGTGACCACGAGCAGTGGTTGCCATCCCTTCTTCATGAATCATCATTATATGGTTGACTCATTGACATGAGTATTATCGGGACCACCCTGACTGTTTCCGTGATGAATTCCGCAGTTATAGTCTCTTCGTCTAAACTATGTCGTATAGATCAAGTCTAGGGTACGGTCAAACTGTCAACCCCAATAACTTGACTCCGGTTAGTTTCTATCGATCTTTTAGTCAAAAATGTTGGACTTCTTCCAACATACTCTGGCCAGAGTTTTTACTAAAGACCGAACTAGACCTACGACACTAACTCCCATTGACCGGGAGAGACGAATCCTCTTTTGGTCATTACTCTCCTCATACGCTTCAAATGTCACCCAATCAAAGACCTTTCGACATGCCTTGCCTCGAAGCTAGGTCATTTAATCTAAGTGGCACCGTTCACGCACAGGTTCGTCAAAATGACCTCAAGTCAAAAGATTAACTAGCCTATCATCACTCAGAGTCATCATTGACAGATTGGTCAATATAACCATATGATAACTCTTGTAGATCGTTCAGTGAACTCATTCTCTAATGAGCACCTATGTCTCGTCTACGACTTCGCCAAGTTAAGCGATCATGAGATTATCGCCACCGCTAAACGGTGAAGACTAATACACAATGGTCTATCCGATGTTTCGATATCCTTGTCTCGAAACATCTACGACCACGAACCCTTTTAGACTTGTGCTACAGACGGTCAAACATTTCTCCATGATCGAGATACTCATCTCGATACCTATTTGACCTCGCATAAAGTCTCAGGACTTTACCTAAGTTAATATCCAATGTTAATTACATTATAATTTAACTTAGATAAATTATTACCAAACAGCTTACTGTTATTTCGAACAAGATGTTTGTGCTATTCACACATGAAGATAGATAGCCTCGAGGGTATCATCTCTCAACATCTCCCCCTTGCATTCAGGCGCATTTATCTCGGTATATTATGCCGTTTTTACACATAAGTTTTCCCGACTTCATATGTAGAGCCTTCATGAGTGGATCTGCTAAAACCATCTACACTATAGACTTAAGGGGTTTCTATGTTCATGTTAGACCAACCATTTGAATCTCATTCAAATAATTCACTTGGTCTTTCGGAATCCATAATATTTTATCTCCTTGGATCTTATCCAGTTCATCGTACCTTACGATAATTTGTTAATGGTCATTTCAAATGGCTCATATCTATTTCTGATAAAGTATCAAACTCTTTTGATTAATTTGTCAAAATATATGTTCCATCCCTTTGATGCATCGCATGTAATTTATACACTCCCACTGACCTTGAAAACTATCTGGCTAATTCATATAAGTTGGCACGTCTAAATCATATTTAGAAAAAACGAACTTATAAGTGAATGCTAGAATTTTCATGGTTAACATGAGCGTTTACATCGAGCTTGGTCCGAGTAGATCTGTACACATCTGTGGGTGAAAACGGTTTCATAATAATCCTTTTAATCGGAATTAAGATGAAAACTGTTCTCGACCAACATGATTGCACTTCACTATTTTCCTTTCTGCACAAATCTTTCAACTTAAAGATTTACTTGTAGAAAGTGAGGAAAACATTTTCCTTGGGCACGTAAACTAAATTCCAAAATTTATTTACGTACACAGACCTATTCTGATTGCATCAAATTTTAAATCGGAGTTACTACTCCGAATTTTCATCCTAGAAGTTGGCTAAGTCATCATCAACTATAATGTCTAACTCGACTCTTCGTCTCACGAGATTCGAGTAATTATACAACTTCTTAATGATTGATTTTATGAATATCTTATTGATAATGTCCTCATAGAACATTATCAAAACTTAGGCATTACTATCTAGGACTTAACCCAGAAGGAGGACTTAACTCAGAGTCACTTACAATGGATCACACCAAGTCTAACTAAGTGTGATTCACACCTTTTAACACACGGATGTGTTAACAGACTTGACCTGAGAGAAAATCACATTTTCTTTTAATTACGCAAGATTTAATGTAGCTAAGTATTTGACCATTCTATCTAATCAAATCAGTTTAAATACTTGTCATTTCGTTCTTTATTTTATCAGACTTGTGTTTCATCAAGAACACGTGTCTTAATAAAATATACGACTAACTTATTTTGGTTAATCTAGACTCGGATACATCAGTATGTACCAGACTAAGTTCGACAACTCATTTTTCCACTGTCTCACAGATGGGTTTCGGCCATTATATATAAGAGGATAAGACTCACAAGTGTCCGCAGACTTCATAATACGAGAGGTCAGACCCCTCTTTATGTGACTTGTGAGGCTTATTCTCTCGATACGGCCTAGTCTATCTTGCCATATAAGTTTTCTACTATCGTGTGTATTTATATATTAAAATTTAATATATATATTATCGTTATACATATTACTCATTGCTTCAGAGGCAATGTGACGACATTCGTCAAAAGGTGTTAACCTTTTGTATAACAATAATTATGAAATCGTGACATCAAAATATGTCACATTTCATTTCCTCCTTCTTATGCCTTTACTAATGATAAATTAAACTATTTAACTCGATTGACTTTCCGGAGTGCCTTCTTCCTTTTCTAAATCATATTTAGATATAAATAGCCCAACATAAATAAATAGCTATGCAAGCATCTCATGTATCCAAACGCCTGAGAGTTGCAATCTTGAGTGTAGCTCAAGAAGTTGCTTGTCTCAAGATCCGGTTAGGATACATAGCCTTGCACCGCTCATGCACTCATATTCGACTCAAACAATTTGATCGAATTCTCGAACTTTGCGGATCAGAATTGTTTGTCCATACAACCTTGAGGGTAGCTCGACAAGTTGTAGGGAGAAACATACTTCGAATATCATATATGTTGCCTCATATAGAGACGAGTGACATGTAGCGTGAATTTATTTGTTGGACCCAGAACTTAATGAAATCATATTTCTTAAGTCTGTTCTTTAGAAAGTTATTTTAATGTCAACGAGAATATAGTTTAACCCTATCAACTAGAATTTAACTTGATATTCAATTAATCAACCTATTTGACCAATTAACTAATTCCATTAAAAAATTATATTTTGATTCCTTCGGTAAACATAGTCTTGCCCTAGTATTGGCATATGTTCAAAATTAAATATAGGTAGAATGGCTTTTATCTATCTATATCCTCCCACTATTTTTACGATCGTTTCAAAGCTTAATAACGAACGATTTAATCAAATTAAAATTAATGGGTAAGAGGTCCAATCACCTTGAGCCTAACAACCTTGAGGGTAGCTCAACAAGTTGCTTGACTCTGCGATCGGAAGATGACACTTCATCGATCATATCAGATATAACCCTCTTAATCGGTTTTTACCCCTAGCCATTTGTGATCATGAGGGTGCTCATCCAAATCACAATGTCTAGTCTAGTCGGACCCTTATTTTCGTGTCTAGCCTGACTTGCTCCGGCGCTCGGGGTATTCATGACACGTCAGTTTGGGTCAGGACTTAGACTACATCTAGTCAGACTACATCATTGACTTAACTTACGCCGGCGCTCGGGGTACGAGACGATGGTTTGGGTCAGTCAAGATTTCATCTTATGTATTTAAGGAGTTGGTTTCTACAGGGTTGACATGTCACAGCTTGAGGGTATCTCAACAACTGTAACACGGGTTCTATAGTAGCTAACCCCTAAAACAAGGAGGGCTACGGCTAATCTTGAAAAAGATTATTAACGTATTTGACTTAAATATAGTCCAGGGTGTCATAAAATCATGATTCGCGACATTGCGGTCCAGCGGAACACAGCCAGGGAATTGACTAAGCCAGGATCACTATCCCTTAAAGGGTGATCCAGAACTCTTAGCCAAGCACATTGACTGGATCATGGTCCATTGAATGAAGCTTGTCATTTTTGTATGTGTGCCATAGACTAAACAGCTTTTATTAACAACTAATTAATCCTATCAACTAGTTGAATCCTTAAATTCAAAATTTTAGGATTTGTTTAATAACTTTTATTAAGTCCTTATCAACTATAAGGTTCATGTGCTATCCTAATCGTTATTAGGATTTTAATAAATTTTATTAACAACGCTAAAAGCGAAGTCCTTTAATGATAATTAATTATAACAATTAGAATTAAAATTTTCATTAAAAGGACTACCCTAATCAGGAATTAGGTCTTGAAGCATTGTTAATGTTTTATTAAAACATAGCTTGTCATTAAATTTCAAGTAATAAATTTTAATCATTTCTTAATGGCTAACCTAAAAGGTTGTCTTGTGTTATCAAATAAGGGACAAGATGAACTAGCCATAAAGCTACACTAATTTATCGCATAAAAGGTGTACAACAATTTAACAATTTAAATAGAACAATGTCTATCACATAAACAATTTTAGCATGCAAACATAAATTTAACATTTAAATTTAAAATATGATTTTAAAAATATTTTATTTTTATCTCATAAAAAATTGTTTTTAAAATCACAAATTTGCATGCTACCTTTTAAAAAATTTATCGCATAAAAATTTTAACCTTTAAGATCAGTTTTAAAATATCTCATAAAATTAAAACATCATTAAAAACTTTCATGCTTAAAAATTTATCATATAAAATTTTTAGGCACTTTAAACTTATCGAATAAATTTTAAAAGATTTAAAATTAGTTTTAAAAATTATCACATAAATTTTAAAACGTCATTTTAAAAAATTTCCATGTTCAAAATTTATGAAATAGAATTTTTGAACATCTAAAACATTTTTGAAAATTATCTCATAACTTAAAAACATTTTTTAAAAAAAGTATTTAAAAGCATTTTAGGTTTAATAAAATCGCAGGCTAGATCGAAACACAGACCTGGCTCTGATACCACTGAAGGGTTTTCTGGGACCCTTAGGGCACAAAAACTCTATGCCCGTCCTAAGTCGGACGGAACATAGACAGAAAAGCAGCGGAAAAATAAACATGTTAATCTAATTAACATTTAACCCTAAGGTCCAAGACCCTAATCCAAGATATATGCCGACTTGGGATGGGTCTGACCATCCCTAGAAGGATCTAGCCTACTACGATTAAATTAAACTAATGCTATTAAACACATACCCAGAATCTCAACTCTGGAGCAGGCGAGATGTTCCGCATCGTCTTCCGAGCCGCTCCCGTCCCACGCCGAGCCGCTCCTCGAACCGCTCCCCGAACTGCTCCTCGAACCACTCCACATCCCGAGGCGATCAATCCCGTGTCGCCGAGCCAACCACGCGCTGAAGAAAGTTTCACGCGAGTGAAACCTCCGCCTAGATTTCGGATCTGAATCCGAACTCCTTTGCGGCTTTGCTAGAGCCCTCAGGAGCAAGGCAGAAATTTATAGGGAGAGTATAAATATTAATTTAGCTTAGATCCGAGCGTGCTCCAACATTTACGAGAGCCGCTCAGATCTAGAGCTTGGGACGAATTTTGAGGAGGAGAGCAGACCCATATTTATATAGGCGGCTGACTGCTCCCCTTCCCTCAAAATCCGATGTGGGACTAATTTAGAGTTAATCAAATTCAATTTAGTTTGCCTTTCATAAAGTGCAAACTTCCGTGAATTTTAACTCCCTCACCGTTGAACTTCAGGATTGATACACCATATCAATTCAAAGGGTGTTCAACGGTGAACGCATAGGAAAAAACCGTTCGTCAATCGGAGTTCGTTTGACCCTCCAATTGACCGTCCAAAGATCAGCCCAAGGCTTGATTTTCGACTAAAATCAGCCGTCAAATCTGCTCTGCCCCTTTAGGGTTCTGCACCATGTGGTGGGGCCCAGCTTGTGGGCCCCACCAGCCAAATCTGCTGACTGGGCGCCTGCCCAGACCTGGGCATGGGCGCCCGGGCGCCCAGGCGCCTGGCGCGGGCGCCCAGGCGCCTGGCGCGGGCGCCCAGGCGCCTGGCGCGGGCGCCCAGGCGCCTGGCGCGGGCGCCCAGGCGCCTGGCGCGGGCGCCCAGGCGCCTGGCGCGGGCGCCCAGGCGCCTGCCTGGGCTCCCAGGCACCCAGGGTGCCTGGGCCCTGGCGGGCCCAGGGCGCCCACCCTGGGTGCCTGGGCAGGCGCCCAGGCACCTGGGCCTGGGCGCGGGCCCAGGCCCAGAGGCCCGGCGCCCAGCCTGGCGGGCCAGGTCCCTTAGTCTGGCCTGGGTCAACCTGGTCTGATCCAGACTGAGCCATTTGGCTATTTTGGGCATAAGTTGGGCATTTGGCGTCCGATTTGGACGGCATTCGAACCTGGGTGTAGACCAGGACATTCCCGTCTTACCCGTGAACTTTTCCTTGCGTTTATATAATTAAATATTGTCTTAAACTATTTAAATCATATTTAATCTCTTTTGTATCAAATGCAAAATAGTCCCTATCTAAGCTTAAATTATCATTTGCATCAAATACAAATGATCCGAGGGCATATTCCTCTACAAGCACGACGCACGGGTGCATTCAACATGAAACAACCAATTCGATGCGGGCTCCTTTGTCGCGGAACAACAAATTAGCGTAGAATATTGTACGGGTGCCTTAACTGCGGACGCCTTCAGTGCAGGCAATTTTTGTTTGAACGGAACAACGCGCGAGCACATTTGGTGCGAAACAACAAATTTTGCACGGGCGCCATTGGTGCGGAACAACAAAAGCGTAAAAAAATTTAGCATGGACGCCTTTGGTGCAGAACAACAAACCTTAGGGTATTTTTTGGTGACTGTATTAATTTAAATTTTTTTACGCCTTCAACGCGGAACAACAAATCTCAGGTTATTTTTTGATGATGGTATTAACTTAAATTTTTTTACACTAGTTTGTTGTTCCGCTGAATTTTTTTACGCTATTTTTTTACTTTGTTTAATTTAATGGATCATGTTTTTTCACAATCTTTTCCAAGACACTTTTAATTTCAAAGTTGTGGTTCCCAATGGACTATTTTCTCCAAAATTTTATCTCCACAATCTTTCCCAATCCACCTTTAATTTCAAAGTTTTGGTTCCCAATAGACTTTTCCCCCAAAATTTAAGTTTTTCCACTAAAATTTTCACAAAATCCAATCTCAACCATTTAGCAAGATCAAATCTTAGCCACTCTTTATCTTGTCCTAGTCAGCCCTAGAATTCAAAAAAGGTTGTCAAATGTATAATAAATGAAGCCAAAATAACACAAAGAACCTAATCAAAAAGCCAAGAAAACAGATTTGCAATGGCTATAATTTTGGCTAAAACAGCTCGGACAGGCGCATGCGGGCAAATGGACAGGCAACTGGTGTAACCTCTAGATTTTCCTAACAGCTATAATCTGAGCCAGGACAGGTGATTGTAGAAGACTACACAGGCGCCTGCACCAATGTGCAAGCGCCTGTAAAGACTTCAGCAGGCGACTGCCACAAAGGATGGAATGGAGCACAGAAATGACAACTTTACGCACTTGTGTATACATGCAACTGATTATCAATGTCCAGGCGCCTGTTGGTTGACAGGCGCCTAACAATTGTACTTTAGTCATCTGTCACACAAGATGGATTGGAGCTCAAAATACCAAGTTACGCACATTGGTGTTGAACAATGTACATACGCCTGTTGGTTGACAGGCGAATGTCAATTGTACTTCAGTCGCCTATACCAAATTCTCAAGTATAAAGTCAAGAAATTTGACTTGTGCTTGTACAGAACATTCGTTTGTTGAAGGATGGTAGGTGCCTAGTGGACACCAGCCGCATTTCATGCCTTCAACAGGCGCCTGTTGGAAGTCCAATAACTCCAATTGATTATTGGCATGGGGAACCTATTGGATTGGTTTCTATGATAATCCTAAGGTTTGCTAAGATGGTTAATGCATATGCATGAATGTATATGACTATCTAATCAAGGAAACCTAACTCACACAAAGAAGTAAATGGCATGAATGAAAATATTACATGGATTACATTCATTTACTTCTAAGTGCACTACTCTTCAAGCTTGAGTAACCTTGATTCTCCCCATCATCTTCCAGGCTTTGGTACCTCTTGATGAGCTTCCCTTCATCAAGCTCCAAGCTATGACAATGCTCCTCTTGATGTCCATCCATCCACTCTTGGATGTATTTAAGATATCCATTGCATCATTCTCCAAGATTTATGCTTTGGCTCATCAACATATAATCATTAAGATAAACTGAGACAAAAATGTAAGATTGATTAGCACACTAACATAATGTATTGATCATCATCAAAACAATATTAGTCTTGACCCTCAAGAACTAACATTCTCCGCCTTTTTGATGATGACAATCCATTATGTCAAAATATAATAAACATTGAAATAAACACTGTGTGTTAAGAAACTCCCCCAATCAATATGCAAACGTGCACAAAATATAATCAGGCAAAGCCCAAATCATATTAATGGATGTTATGCAAAAACAATACCAACTCTTAATAATGCATAAAAATCATAAGGTATATTTTTACATAACACATTTCTCTCCCCCATTGGCATATCAAAAAGATGGGTAATAACCAAATAGAAAAACCAAGGGCAAGAGAAATAACCACCCCATATGCACAAACATAATGCGAATGACATTCAATGTGACATATGAATGGAAAAACTAATGCTAGCAAGCAAAAGTTCCATACTCCCCCATAAACATACAAAACATGCAAAAATGGGAGTAATGAACTCACTCACATAAATATGGGTACAAAATGTAAAAATACAAGCATGGTACCCAAGTAATGAATAACAATGTGAGTGAGCCAGCAAGGTGGAAACCAAACAAAAATGGAGTTTGGTTTTCATATATAGTCATATGGAAATATAACATTTCGAACATATGAATCTATATACGAATTCCTATCAAGCCTAGAAACATTCTTAGGAATCCACAAAGAAAATGATTTGAGATTCTTAAGAAGAGGTTTAGTTAAGGCATGAGTAGGAGGTGAGGGTGCATGCTTATGAGGTGGAAAAAAACATTGGCATGTCCCGTGTGTGAAACATGAGATCTAGCATTAGAAGCATTCACACAAGCATTTCTACCAACCATAAGAACAAGTGAAGCATGCAAAGGATTAGCATCAATGCTAGTATGCAAGCAATGATAATATTTCCTATGAGTAGACACATCATGCATAGCATTCAAAGAAGAAACATTCATAACATTATGTTTTTGAATGGGCTTCTTAACATAAGCAAGACCAAAATAAAAATATGCATGATTTCTCTTTGGCTTAGAAATAAAAGTTGATTTTAGGCCAAAAGAGTTGGATGCGACTTTCCCATTAGAATGCTCCCCCACAAATTTATTTGGGAGCTTCTATGAGAAGAGATTGGTTTGTTCACCTTCAATGTAGAGGATCCCAAAACCTTGTCCTTACTCAGTTTGAACTTTTCAATTTGAGTAGACAATAGCTCACACTTCATCAAAAGTGAAGAAATGGTGTCATCCCTCTTGGATAAACATGAGCTAAGCTCACAACATTTTGACTTGAGAACCAATGTCGCATCACTCAAAATGTTGTAATCACAATCCGAGTGCATCTTCTCCATTTGGAGATTGAGGAAGCATTCTCATCTCTCAAATCACTCAACTGAGAAAGAAGACCATCTTTCTCGGTATGCAAAGATTGAAGTTCAACTTGATGCATTGCATACACACTCCCTTTCACAGATTTGTGAAAATCATTCACATACTCAATTTGAGTTTTAAGAGGGTCATTATCCTTACTCAACATGCACACACGTGAATCAAGAGTAATATTTTCTTGATTCAATGCAATGGCTTGTGTATCATCACAAGGTTTGGATAATAAAGAAGAGTGTGTGCATGCATCTCTCTCAAGCTTATTGTTATTCACATTGAGAGAGTTATTATCAACCTTCAACGCTTTATTAGTAACAATTTAATTATTGCATTGAAAAACGAGAGATTTACGAGATACCTCACTTCCATCGATGCTCTCATCATCACAAGATTCCTCTCCACCATACTCTTCATCAAGATATTCCCATATCTCATTTGCCGTCTCGAAATCCATCACTTTATTTGTAATTTTCGAAGAGATAGAATTGAACATAGCATTCCAAGATTTAGCATCCGAAGTAATAAATGACTCCTCTTGCTCATCAAGCCAACGACACATGTTCTTCCTCCATTTTGAGAAGTGTTTGCCTTTGAAGATGGGAGGAAGGGAGAGTGGTTGTTGAGACAACGATATCTTTCTTACAAAATCCACCAAACCAAGGCTCCAATACCAATTGTTACGACTAGCAGGGCTACACAATACACTAGAGGGGTGGTGAATAGTGTAAAGATAAGCAAAGTGCTTAATTAAAAGTTATTGATATTAATGCACAATAAGCAGCGGAATGAACCCTAACACTTCTCACTTGAGTGTATGAATGAAGAAAAGAAAGATGTCCTCCAAGAAAGAAATTAGATTGAAATCCCTTGGAGAAATATCCTAGAGTTTAGATGCTATAGCATAAGTATGAAGCTCTATGAAGGGAATGAGGGAGGAGAGGCCTAATGAAGAGTTTAAAATATCTTCAAAGAATTCCAAGTGTTATAAACGAACTAAGCCATCTCCTATATATATGAAGACAAAATAACCCAAAGAACCCAAGCAAAAAAGCCAAGAAAACAGATTTGCAACGCTATAATTTTGCCTGAAACAGCTCGGATAGGCGCCTGTAGGCAAAGGGACAGGCGACTGGTGTAACGACTAGATTTTTCCAAGGGCTATAATCTGAGCCAGGACAGGCGACTGTAGAAGACTACACAGGCGCCTGTACCACTGTGCAGGCACCTGTAAAGACTTCAGCAAGCGATGACCACAAGGGATGGAGTGGAGCACAGAAATGATAACTTACGCACTTATGCATACATGTGACTGATGATCAATGTCCAGGCGCCTGATGGTTGACAGGTGCCTGACAATTGTACTTCAGTTGTCTGTCACACAAAATGGATTGGAGCTCAAAATACCAAGTTACGCACATTGGTTAAACATGCGACTGTTGAACAATGTTCAGGCGCATGTTGGTTGACAAGTGCACGTCAATTGTACTTCAGTCGCTTGTACCAAATGCTCAAGTATACAGTCAAGAAATTTGACTAGATCTTGTGCAAAATAGCTGTCTATTGAAGGATGGCCAGGCGCCTGGTGGACAACAGTTGCCTGTCATGCCTTCCACAGGCGCCTGTTGGAAGTCCAATAACTCCAATTGAGTTATTGGCATGGGAAACCTATTGGATTAGTTTCTATGATGATCATAAGGTTCACTAAGATGGTTAATACATATGCATGAATTAGTATGACCATCTAATCAAGGCAACCTAACTCACACAAAGAAGTAAAAGGCATGAATGAAAATATTACATGGATTACATTCATTTACTTCTAAGTGCACTACTCTTTAAGCTTGAGTAGCCTTAATTCTTCCCATCATCTTCCAAACTTTGGCACCTCTTGATGAGCTTCCTTTTATCAAGCTCCAAGCTATGGTAATGCTCCTCTTGATGTCCATCCATCCACTCTTGGAGGTCTTTAAGATATTCATTGCATCATCCAAGCTTTATGCTTTGTCTCATCAACATATAATCATTAAGATAAACGGAGACTAAAGCATAAGATTGATTAGCACACTAACATAATGTATTGATCATCATCAAAACAACATTAGTCTTGACCCTCAAGAACTAACAGGAAATGTCTTTGGCGAAATGTTTGTGGTGGAAAGTCCCTTTAGCCACGATAGTATCGGCCTCAGATCTTTTGCCACTGAATTTTCTTTTGTTCATGGCTGAATGTCTTCAGCCATGGATTTCGAGCCTTCAGCTATGGATTTGTAGTGGCCGAAGGCTCGCTATGTACTAGTGTACGTTCTCTCTCTTAAAATAAATTTCTTATTTATCAAGTTCTAACTCAAGCATCAGGATGAACCAAAATTGAGACCCTAACTCTGGGTTCGACTCAATCACAATCTTATTTAACTATAGCATGCAGACTATAAGAATTTTTAAGCACAAGCCAACTTAGACACATGGAGTCAATTTTCCACTACATCATAATTGGCCCCATCTGTCAGTACATGGATGCAACTATGTACAACACCTGTAATGCTAAGAATCACACTCATAACAATGAGGAAGTGCATGCTAACCATGTGCATAAGCATCAACAATATAGCACTAGTTGCATGCTCCTCCTCTGCATTTGTTGCCTTTGTCACTGCTCCACCATGCACAGTCAGGGAGCTTGTTGACCATTGGTGTATTATTGATGTTTATGCTCATGGTTAGCATGCCTTTCCTCATTGTTATGTTCTTAGTTCTTAACATTTAGATCTTATACCTAGTTGTGTTCATGTTTTGATAGATTACGAAACAAATGATGGAGTGGAAAATTGAATTTCTAGGTCGAGTCAAGCTTATGCCTAAAAGGTCATGTAGTCGGTCCCTGATTCAGCTCCTCTGACGCTCAAGTTAGAATCTGAAAGATAAGAAATATAATTTAAGAGAGAATGTATAGAATAGAATGAGGTTCATTCTCCTTTGAGAGGAGATATTTATATCGATATCGTCGGATGGTATTTTCATTGCCTTATATATCGGGCATTTCTTGCATAGACAAGATTTTACTTGGGCCTTTTAATGAGTTACGCCAGTAAGCCTTTTGCCGATGTAGGCTAATGGCCTTTTAGGTGATAAAGATATCGCCTCTTACAGGTATTGATAATGTTACTTTAGAAGTCATGACCACCACTTCGAGTTTAACTTGCTAACGCTCTTTTTGGTTGTGGTGTGCAGACAACATGACCCTCTAGGCACAAGCCCAACTTAGTCCACAAAATTACATCTACCACTACGTCATCAGCTCTGACCAAATATAATGCATTATGCTATTTATAAATCACATCAAATTCAAGGTTACAGATAGACTCCATATGTATGTTTCTAAGTTTATCCATTTAGAAATGAGTAAAGATATTCAAGCTCGGAGACCACAAACTTGAGATATGAAGGGTCCATATGGATTAAAAATTAATAAATGAAAACCCTTCAAATATTTCTATTTAAACCCTTGATTGATTTGTTTGGGATCTGACACAATACCAATCAACACCAAAATTTGCACATCAGAATAAATAGATAAAGTGTCGCCAACTAAATCAATGCAGAGTTAGGATTTTGACAGTATCATAAAAGTACAAGAACTATCACAGAATCAAAATCAGACGGTCACGTAGAGAGGCAAGGATTTATAATGGTTCGTACCAACATATGGCATACATTCAGTCTTCCGTTGTAATGGTTTTCAAGAGATCAGAGATGACAATACAGAGAATACATCAACTACAAAATCTCCTTCAAAAAATATGTTCCCTCTCGACAAAATAACTCTAGCACTCTAGTAATTATAATGTCTCATGCACACAACTAATTGAAAGATCTTACTAGAGACTCTAGAACAAGGAATACCTCTACTTCCAAAGCTCGTAGTCACCTCAAAGCACTTTCGTCGTCTGTCCCTGATAAAGGATTAGCTTTGCTTAAGAACACACAAGGAATTCTTCTCTTATTATCTTCATTGTGCCGCGTACCGTCAAAAAGGTGTATCTCTTGGTACTTATATCATCGGATTTCTTCCTATGGTAGTAAATGACATATTAAATCTTGTCCATCCGATTTAATCCCAAAACAGATCAACAGACCAGATTAAAAATCGAAATCTACGTGCTTAGGATTTCTGCGCATCAGCATGACCATACAGATATATGGCACGATTGTACGCAGTCTACCAAGAAAGCTGGGTTGTCTCTGTTATGCGTGCATAACCGTGCAAGGTCTGGCACAACTGTGTATAGTCTGCCAGGAAAAAATAGTAACTCGACGTTGTCTGTGCATAACCGTGTAAGATCTGACATGGCCGTGTACAGTCTGACAGGAAAAACAGTAGCTCTCTGTTAGCTTTGCATGGCCGTGCAGGGTATGGCACAGCTGTGCACAGTTTGACCAAAAGACTGTGAAGTCTATGTTGGATGTGCACGGCTGTATCAAACTTTGCACGGCCATATCAACCCCAGAACTCTAGTTTGAAGCATATTCAACAAACTTTACCATGCTTCAAACTTTGTCCAACAACCATGGCGTACTTAAGCTTTCCACTGCAACTCTACTCAAATGCCAAACATCTCTAACCAGATCTAGAATTTACGAAACTCTCTTGACAATAGGAAATCATAAACTACTCAGCATGTAACGACATGTTTCTATCGTACGTATTTCGTACGTATTTGTATTAATTGATTTTATTGAATATTTGTCCTATGATTTTATTATTATTTTCCATAGCTCGAACACATGATCGGACCCCATATTCACGATCCTCACGACTTCACGATCGCTCCGGTATTTTCTTTATAATTTTTGGATAATTTTAAGTATAGGGGCGATGTCGTAATAATCTAAAAATCTTAACCAAATCGATTCTCCTAATCAAAATATCTTAACGAGATTGATTTTTCTAAATCAAATCTTCACATAATAAATCTTAACAACTGTTTTCCTCTATCAATCATGTAATGGGTAAGATTCCATTTTATCTCCCCACAATTTGCGGAAACCGTCTCCCACGTCCTCTTCCATTTTTACACAACATTCTCCTCAAACCCTAAACTTACAGCCGCAAATTTTCCTCCTCCATCTTAAAAACCATAGCCGATGCCTTCTTAACCATCAAACCCTGACCTCCTTCTTTCCCTACCTCCAGCTCACAGCGATCCACAGCCTCTCTCCATATCAACCTCAACTGTAACCTCTTCCCCACAAACTCAACTCATGATTCCTCTCCCTCTAACAAAAAAAACTCACGACAACCTCTCCATCAACCCGTGCACTACAACCGTCGCAACCCCTCCCCTAAACAATAGCGCCTCCACAAGCGCAGCCTCTCTCTCTCCCACCTTCTTCCCCTCAGTTGAACCCCCAAACAACCCCGGCACCCTCAAGTTTCTGGTGCTCTCCTCCCTTCCACCAACCTCGCCACGTAACAACGCCACCACCTCTCAGCCACAACCCAGGTGACCTCCACCCCTCTTCCACTGGAAGCCCTGCCTCTATCCCCTCACCCTCACCGTCCACCAAAAACCCATAGCTCCTCTAATCTTTCTCCTATGAACCAACGCCAACATCTCCCCCTCAACTCGTCGGTAACAACGGCCTCCGCAAACCCCTGCATCTCCTTGACCTCCCTCCCCTCAACACCCTCGGTATCTACCTCAAGCTTACAGCCTCTGCACCATCGTCCCCGCATGATTGTCCCTGCATGCCCGGATATCGCACCTGCACCAACGACGACCCCCGCCTCTCTTCTGCCGACCATGCTCTCCTGGACCGTCGACCACATGCCCCGCCGTCCGTCGTTGTCCATTGCCGAGCCATCACCTGCTAGCTAATGGAAGTACTGAAGGTGGTGCAAACTGTAAGTTATAATATATAAGTTTATATACATACGTACAGTATATATAGTTTATATATTATTTTAATTTTACTTATATTTTATTAAGTTAAAAATTTATAGTTAATATTAAAAAAACCCAATGACGTAGAAAATTCACGCCTTTCATATGAACGCCTGGACACCAAAATCGCTCCAATCAGGCAAGTATATTATTTTCTCTGAATTTTTGAAGTTACACGTATTTGTCATCACATGTGTAAATGAACCATTTTTAGCGATTTTCACATAAAAGGCTCTCTGAAACCTACATGACTTAAAACTACTCTTCGAGAAAAAATTTTGATAGCAATTACATAAAAATCCAACGTGTAGATTGTGAGATATCAATTTTGCAAGTTTAGGGACTTTTTTAAATTCCTAAAAAATGCTATGATTGCTTTTAAAATTCCAGTAAATTGCTATTATTGGTTTAAAAATCTAGAAAACTGATATTTTAACCTCTAATAGTAATTCTCTCATAATAAAATTTTTATGTCAACTTTTAGTGACTTGTGGTGTTATAATTCGTTATGTCGTTATATACACTCATATAATAAAAATATTTCTGCTATGTTAAAAACATCCATAAAATGCCTTATTGCATGTTCATGCCATTACCTGTGCCACCTTACCTTTGGATGGTCCATTAATAAAACTTGTGATGTTGAGCCCACGGGGCATATGTGAGAGTATCAAATACAGATGGAATGAAAACTAGTCGATGAGTAGTAAAAACACTTTGGGGTGGGGTTGGTTCATTGTAGTAGAGTTTGTAATTAGAGATTGATCGTCTTACGGCTACCCCCTTACCAAACTAATGGAGACAAGCCTGTTGACCATTGCACAGGTTAGTAATGGCAAGAAGCGTCACGGTAAACCCCCAATAATAGGGTGCATCAAAAACATTATACTTACTCAGACATGAACTTATTCACTAGAACTGATAACTGAAAAGTACTCAACTTACATCTCACCATTGCTTAATGGACTGTAAATCATATGTTAAACAGTTGATTAATTTTATCACTTTCAGCATGTTATTATCTTTTTGCTATGCACCTGTCTTTCCTTATATATTCTAGTGCTCTCTTTTGTTTTCCTATTTTAAAAGCTTAATACCTTAATTTACTAAAACTGCCGAGCTATCTTGCTGACATATATTTCAAATTTAATTGTGAAATATATGTTAGGTTCAGGGTCAGAGTATATTGAGGACCCCGCTATTGAGGATCATATCCCAGAGGTAGACCCTGTTGATAAGAGCTACGAGGACACTGAGATCCTCCCTGCTGAAGACTAGAGAGCTGCTTTAATTTTTATTTGCATTAGTCATATTTTTTGCTTTTAGGTGTGTTAGTTTTCAGCATCGGTTGTACGGCCATGTGATCACTCCATATTTTACACCTTTTTTCTGCACGTTTGCATGGCATTTTGATCACTCGTATCGCGTTTTTCACGATTATTCGACAATATTGCGATGCTTTTCATGATTTCTTGTTTTTGTCGAATTTCAGGAGATTCGGAGCGATTTGGAGTGATTCTGAGATGCACCCACTCCGGAGTGTCACCCGTGACTCTATTGAGGGGAATTCTGCGATTGGAGAGGAGTGGAAGAAGAAAGAACGTCGTAGGAGCGACGAGAAAGCAAAAATACGAAGATTGGGCATTTTCAGCATGCCACTCGGCCGAGTGAAGGAGTCACTCGGCCGACCATCGACAGCCCGCTCGGCCGACCAGATCGGACACGCAGCAGATTGAATATCAGCGTGCACTCGTTCGAGCATCACCAGACCACTCGACCGAGCACGGAGACACCACTCGCCCGAGTGGCATCTCGACGACGGCAAGCAAAAATCCCGAAGTTACTGTAATCCGTCAGTCAGCTCCCAAGTTCCGACTCGGCCGAATGAAGAAATCACATCGGCCGAGTGAAGAAAGTCACTCGGCCGAGTGACTCCCGAGGAGACGACCCCCAAAAGTCCGAAGTTACTGGAATCCGTCAGGGTCTGTCACTCGACCGAGGGACATTTGTCACTCGGCCGAGTGAGCCGCGCTGCCTGTAGTGTAAAGTGCGATTTTCAAGCTGCGCAGGGGCAATTTTGTCACAGTTTTTTGGGCAATTTTGGGGGGTATTTAACCCCAGTTTTTAACCTAGTTTAGAGAGCTTTTTCATACTTTTTGGGCGGCCTTTTTAGATTACTTTTTAGGAGATTAGATTTAGTTCTTTTGGAGAGAGATAAAAGTGTTAATTTGTTGGATGCTATTGAAACTTCATTGGTTTGTCTCTCTTTCTATCAAAAATCTCATTTTTTATTGATATATTGTCTATTGCAATGATTTCTATTGATATTTCTATTGAATTTTTAATGAATTGCATTATGAATTGCGAGTAGTTTTATCGTCTTAGGGCGTAGGGATAAACCCTACGAACCATATTTCTAATTTGTGATGAATTGGTGAATTCTTGCTAGAATTGATTAGGGTTAGTTTGGGATTGATTTAATACGAATAGCTAGGAATTCATACCGATTGGGATTTGCAAGAGATTGGATCCCAACCCGATAGGAGGCCCTAGAAATTCGAATTGGGTTACAATTGGGTTTCTCTGGAATCGGTTTGCAAGAGATTGGACCGAAACTAGGATTTTCGATTGCAATCATATACCAATACCCGTTTGCAAGAGATTGGACGGGTAGGAACTATCCCAGCCTAGGTCGTACCTCGAGTTTGCACGAGAGTGGGCTCGAGATACGATTGGACGATGATGTTGTTCTTCATGCTAGCTTGCTTATGTTAGGGTTTGCAAGAGATTGGACCCTACCCTAGGTTTGCTATAGACCGGCAATAGCACGAGAGCGTGAGCTTGGTTCTACATTTAGTTGCAACTAGTTCACCTGAATTTCAAGTCTAGCAATTGTGAAACCTACGAATCACAATGACGAGATACGGTTTGTAGCGGGGATTCCCTATCCCTAGGCGTTTTTATTAATTTGATATTTTCTTTATATAATTGAAAGACTGTGACCGCTTTATTGAGAATATTTCTCGACTGTTCTTATAGCCAGGTGAATTGAAGAAGACACTATCATTTGCCCTCCTCGTGTTCGATACCCGCTCGCCGCTACACCGTGCGCTTGCGGTAAGACTAGCGAGTCCCGCTCCGGGTGTGTATTCGGGGCGTCGATCAAGTTTTTGGCGCCGTTGCCGAGGAGGCGATAGTGTTTGATTCTACCTACCTAGCTATTTTCCTTTTTGTTTTATTATTTCTATTTTTATTTTACCCTTCCTTTGTGCTAACTATTTCTTTAAAACTCTGTTTTTCCTTGCATGTACACGAGATCCACAGCGGACCCCGAAGAAATACAATACGATCCGGAGATTGAACGTACATTGAGGAGGATCCGAGCGGAGAGGAGACTCGATACAGAAGGGAATTTTATGACCCATCCTGAGACACCCGAAGAATTGGCGGCGCGAATGGCGAGGATCATTTCCATTAGAGGTATGCTTCGGCCTAAGACTTCCTCCACGACCTCGTCCATAGCTATGCCGGAGTTGGCGACCGACAAAAATTTCGATTTGAATCCTGGATTGGTAGTTCTGATGCAGCAAGACCCTTTTCATGGGAATTCCCATGAAAACCCTCATTACCACATCCAGCTCTTTTTATCAAAATGTGCCACCTTCCAAATGTCGGGCGTCTCCATAGATGCTATCAGACTGCGCCTCTTCCCCTTCATACTTAAGGACAAGGCCTTATATTGGTTGAGGACGCAGGCTGAAGGAATCTTCACCACTTGGGATGAATTGGCGAGTGCCTTCGTCGACAAATTTTACCCGCCCTCCAAGACGGTGAAGATAAGAAGTGCTCTCATGTCCTTCAAGCAAGGAGTGCAGGAGACTCTCTATGAGGCGTGTGAGCGCTTCAAGGACTTACAGCATCAATGCCCCCATCACAGCATAGAGGATTGGGAGCTTGTCCAAAATTTCTACAATGGACTCCAACTGGGCACAAAACAGATTATTGATGCTACCACCAACGGAGCCATTTTGTCAAAGACCCCAGATGAAGCTACGGCCTTGCTAGAGAAGATGGCCTCCAACAACCAACAGTGGGGCGATGAGCGAGGACATTCTTCATCCTCCTTGAAGCCCACGAGTATTTATGAGGCCAAGGCCGTGGCGGAGCTTGCTAGCAAATTTGACTCTCTCCACAAGGTAGTGGAGAGATTGGAGAAATACATTAGCGAGCCGCATGGAGCTCCTTCTACATCCGCACCGACAAACCATATGAGTGGTTGGCAAGACCAATTCCAAGCCATGTATGTAGGAGGAGAGCATGGAGAAGGAGCTTTGGAGCAAATTCAGTATGTTGCAGGGAATTCCGGATATTGGGCCAACCCGGCCGCTAGAAACCATCCGGGTTTTTCCTATGCTAATAATGATGGTGCCTTGAACCCCCCGCCACAATAACCTCCTCAAGCTCGAGCTCCACCACCACAACCGAATTATTAACCAAGGGGCCACCACAACAAAACTTCCCACCTAGGCAACAAGTGGGACCGTATAGGCCACCCGGGTATAATCAAGGTTGGAGAAATCCCAACCCTCCACAAGCTCAACCACGTTCGGATTTTGAAGCTAAGGTGGAGGAGTTTATGGTGGAGCAGAGGAAGATTAACGCCACGTTGAAGGTGGGACAAGATTCACTTACCACCGTCGTCACTCAAATTAGGGAGCAACTTGTGTTGCTCAATAGGAACAACCAACAATTCAACCCAAGCCAAATCCACGGGGCAACACCGGCCATATCAATACGGTGGTTGCGGTTATGACAAGAGGCGGGAAGAATACCACTCCCCCCATTACTCAAGTAAAGGAACCCGTGGTGGAGATTCTAGAAGAGAGCGAGCGTCAATTGAGGTGGAGAAAGAGGAGCCGCAAGAAGGAGCAAAATCTAGAGTGGAGGAACTTATTGATGAGCGCCGATTCATGCCACTGGTGCCTTTCCCTCAACGGCTAGCTAGAGCCAAGATCGAGAAGAGGCTAGCCAAGTTCCTCGAATACTTGAGAGGAGTGAGCCTCAATATCCCTTTCATTGATGCCATAGTGGAAATACCGTCCTACGCGAAGTTCTTAAAGGACTTGATTACGGGAAGAAAAAGGAAAGAGAAGATCATGCTCGCGGAACAAGGAACTTGGTTCACTAGGAAGGAGAAGGAGCCCGCCAAATTTAAAGATCCAGGGAGCTTCTGGATTCCTTGCACACTCGGAGGCGTCCCCTTACAAAAAGCATTGGTTGATTTGGGCGCTAGTGTGAGCCTCATGCCTCTCACCATGTTCCGGAAGTTGAATACCGGCATGGATTTAAAGCCAACCGACATGAGGATTCAACTCACGGACGGTCGGATTACAAGGCCGGTTGGGATCGCGGAGAACATCACACTCCAAGTTCCGGGAGGCATATGCTTGCCTTGTGATTTTGTGATCATGGACATCAAGGAGGAGGGTGACACATCGCTCATACTTGGACGCCCATTCCTCGCCACCGCCGGTGTAATCATCGATGTGCGGGAAGGGACTCTTACCTTGAATGTCGGCAACATTGAAGTCGAGCTCCATATACCAAAGGCTATGAAGCATATGCCATATCATGACGAGCTAGATTATGTGGACCTCCTTGACGAGGTCATTGAAGAGGCTATCCCCTACTCCATCGGTGCACTCCACGATGATGGCTTTGAAAAAGCCAAGATTTGAGCGAAGAAGAGAAGATGGAGGACTCTCCCAATAGCTCCATGGTGAATGATGATGGCGATGCTGATGTCGCAAGAATACGGGAGCTTTGCAAGCTCTCGACATTGAAGAATCCGAAGAAAGCTCCACCGATTCAAAGATCGGTGTCACCGGCGAAGTCAAGGATCGGAACAAGCTCAAGCTTGGGGGAGCCATCCCTCAACATTGCCCATGATGAAGGGACGCTGAGGAAGGCCACGCACCACCACGATCCAAATCCGAGCGGTCTTCCCGGCAAATTCGACGGGTGCATCTCATATGCACCCAACATCCCGTGCTAGATTGAAAATCCAAAGGGGTCGAGCTCAAGACCTTAAACGAGCGCTTGTCGGGAGGCAACCCGATGGTTTTTGCATTCTTTTTATTTTGGTCTACATTTTTGTTTTAGACTTTTATTAGTGTTTTGAGTCAATTGCCCATAAAAATCGTGACAACGGGTCTTAATTTCTATGACAAGAGAGGAGAAAAGGAGATCTATCATATGGAGGATGACCGAGGCAAAGAAGAGCACTCCAGGAATGCACTCGAGGCTTAGGAAGAGGAAGAAACCAACTGGAGGAAGAAAAACAGAGAGCAGAGCGAAAACGGAGCCCCGAAGAAGAAAACAGCCTGCCACTCGACCGAGCATCATATGCCACTCGGTCGAGCAAAGGACCCCACTCGGCCGAGTGGGGCACAAACTAGGGAAGTCTGCGGAACCAACTCTCTGTCTTTTTTGTGCATTTCAGTATTAACTGTCACTCGGCTGAGTACGTTTAGTCATTCGGCAGAGTGAAACAGATACCCTCCTAGGGCAAAAATTGCCGAGTGGCAGTGCCACTCGACCGAACGAAATTTCTCCCTTCGGCCGAGTGAAGCAAAGGCCATTCGGCCGAGTCGTAAGTGGCGGGGAGAAATTTTAAAAACTATTTCGTTTACACCACTCAGTCGAGTGACTTTGTCACTCGGCCGAGTCGTAACTTCACTTATATATACGGCAGCGGGCTCGGCGCGATTTTCAACGCGAAAAAAAATCCCAATTCTCGCCCGAGCCCGTACTGTTTCGTCTCCCCTCGCCCGCGACCGCTGCCCACTCGCCTGATCCGACCTCGCCACCGGCCAACCCAAGCCCACTTCACCGGCGACGCCCCCCCGCCATCGCCGATCTCCGGCGACCGCTCCCGCCACTGGCCGACACCGTTCAACCCCCATTTTGCCCCTAAGCTCCATTTTCTCCTACTTTACCCGATCCGTACGCCCGTTGAGCCCCTAACTCAAATCAACTTCTTTTTCTATCTATTATACCCCATCTCCCCTAGGTATTTCAAATATTATCCGCTGAGATCATTGTTTGATTTGCAGGCTATCTTGAGGGAGCTTTGGGGAGCTCTTGGACGCGCTTTTAGCTCCACGGAGGCAGCGTTCTTTGCACTCATGGGCTGATTTGCTCTCGCGGCGTGTTCGATTACATTCGTTCCATTATTTAACACGCGGCATATTATTTTTGTTGGGTGAGCACTCGCGGCACACATGCCGCCCCGTACTAGGCCACGCACATGGGGATCCGCCCCCAAGCGGAGGCGGACCGATGACCCCAGTCCCTCTCACGCTAGGGAGGACTCCCATCCACCTAGCCCGCCACCGCAGCCACCACCCACACAGCCTGTCCCAGCCGATCATGTCCCTCCACCCGCTCCCGTCGTCGGGCCGCTTGGGATCACGTTTAGAAACGACGCACAGCGCGTCCAATTTTAGCGTATCGCCCAGCGCTCGATAGTGCCCTCTAGGTTCACACATTTAGCAGACCTTGATCATCTAGGGGTACTAAAGGGGCTACTCACGTTGTACGACAACGTGGGATGGCGTGATTTTCTTGCTGTGTCGGAGGATACCTATATCCGTCTGACACTAGAGGTCCTGAGCTCGATTGATCGGACCGCTGGGGGATGCACATTCCACCTGATGGATCGAGAGTGCGAGGTCACTCTCGACATGCTTCGTGCATTCTTCCAGTGGCCCGCTGTCCCTATCCCCGATCGTGCCTACGCGCCCACGCACATCCCACCACTGTCGTTCGACACTTCCACGTTCTGGACATGGATCACGGGTTCCCAACTTGGCTTTGACCCTAGTAGGGCCAAGGCCTTAGCCATCCTGCACCCCTGCCTCCGCATAGCACAGCACCTCATGGCAACCACTTTCTTGGCGAGGTACGAGCCTGGGACGATATCTATGCCTGGGCTCTGCATGCTCTACGCGATGACTCTCCCTAGAGCTCTAGATAGGGGTAGCGATGACCTGGTCCCCACCGTCGAGATTGATATTGCTAGCTGGTTTTTAGACCGCATCATCATTTCGGTAGGCGCTGGCTCACCTATTTGCTGCGACGGTCTGATTACTCTGCTAGCCCTTATGACCGGTGTGGACCTACCTCACGACCTTCGAAGAGCCCCAGGCCCCACTGCGCTATCGATAGACGTTATGGCCCGGATGAAGATGCTTCGTCCTCACGGCCAACGGCACTGGGTGTGGTTGCACGGTCCCTTTAGTGCCGATTACATGATCCTCCCGAGCCCCGCTCGGACACATATTAGACCGGCCCACGAGGATTGGATCCCAGCGATGGATCTCCTCATCCCAGCTGCCTACGTACTTGAGGCTGAGGGTGCTGAGCAGGCACCCCATGCACCCCCTTGCACCCCCTACACCTCCTACTGACCCCGTGATCCCTCAGCCCGCACCTGCACTGACTGCACCTCCCGACACTTCTGTCCTCACTTCTGTCAGTGTCGGGAGTACCCTTGCTGAGTCGTCCACCACGTCCACCACCACCACCACTGCTGTGCCTATCTTGGTTGAGACTATTTCCTCACTTCTTCCCGAGCGTCCATCTATTATCCTCGAGAGCGGTGAGTCTTCCTTCTCTGCCATTGTGGAGACCCTGTCTAGTTTACTGTTCGCTGGGGTGCCACCTTTTGGTCCTTACACTTCCTCCCCAGTGGTCAACCCTTCTGTCTCCACCTCAGCCGTCCTATCCAAGAGTGTCGAGATGTTTATCCTCACACCTGTGTCACTGACCTCTCTTGCTTCCTCGTCGCCGATTTTATCTTCCACCACCGCTGCTGCTGCCTGCGTCCCAGCCTCACACTGAGGCCAGACATCCACTACCGAGCACAGCACCCCTTCCATGCTACCCTGCTGGCCCCATCCTATACACTTCCCGCCAGAGACAGCCCCGTCCTTTACAGCCTAGACATGTGCGTCCCGCTGCACCACCTCCCCCGACGCTCTACTTCAGAGCATTCGTGCTCTTGAGGGGGCGGTGAGTGGACTCAGAGGCGACTTTAGGGCTCTCTCTGCCACGGTCAGTACCGTACAGTCCCGCGTCGCCATGCTTCCCGATATTCAGGCTTGCCTGAATCAGATCCTGGCGCGACTGCCTCCACTACACCCACCCACCCAGCAGACACCCCGACCACCACCTCCACCTCCGCTATAGGACGGAGATGGTGCAGCACCACCAGCTTAGGCACACTCTTGATGCCATTGATATTTTTGTCGTTATGCTGCCCATTCTCTGCTGGTCCTGGAGATATTTTTTGCCCCCCTCCTCCCCTCACTATTTTGGTCCCTGTTCAGATCACATCATTTTATATCTTCTTTGTGAGAGAAGGAGAGTATTTTTGGTGACACATTACCTGCATCACTCTGATCTTTGCATGCATCATTCATATCCACATCACATTTTCTGTTCATTTTTCTTTTTTATTATGCATGCATCCTCACCCACCCCACCCATTACCCGTCTCTCGGTGTGCCACACTTTGCACATTGAGGACACTGTGCACTTTAGCTTGGGGGAGTGAGTTCTCACACTTTTTGCTTTTATCACCTTTATTTTTAGTTTTTTCACGTTTTTCCTCTTTTGCATCCATTTTTCATCACTTTTTCGTTTTTTTTTACCATGCATCACGTTTTTCTTATTTTCTTTGTGTGCTGCATTGTAAATAGTGCTCTTTTCTTTTATCTTTATTTCTTTCATCTTTTGCTAGAGATGATTTTTCTGTGATGACGATGACGTGGTGTTAGCTTCTCTCTATATGCATGCTAATTTTGTCATGTCATAGCTTTTGTTTCTGATATCATATGCTATGTTTTGCTTTGCATTTAGAAATAGTAACCCACTTCTTTTTTCCGTATGAAAATGGATGAAATTCTACTATTAGCTGATGTCTGATAATTCATATGTATGCTATCGTAGAAAACACACCAAGATTCACGCATTGATTGCTTATATCTGGAGTACTGCTTTCTTTTCTCATATCACTTCTCATTGCATGATTTGTACGCTTCACTTCAGGTTGATTGAATGTTTGCTAGCATTGATAAATCTGGACTAGTTTGCTTTTTGAGATTAAACTGAGTAGATTAAATTACCCTGCTGAAGTTGTCATGCACGTCCTATAGAGTGAACCAAGAGATACATTTATTTCTTTCTCCACATATCTTGAACATTATTTCTCTATTTTAACTTCATTGGTGAATCTCTCCTTAGCAATTCTATTATTGGCATCCCCCCGTTATTATATCCCATGCTCCAAATTCCCCAAAACCAAAAAGAAAAAAATACTTGTGTATCCTTCTCTTTTAATTTGGGATCATTTGTGTATATATGTTATTTGAAAAAAAAACAGAGAGAAAATAAGAAAAGAATAATAAAAAGATTTGAGAAAAAGAAAAGAAAAGAGAAATGAAGTTCATAACGATCCCATCTCATACTATTTCTCTCTATCTTCTCTCTTTTTTGTTTTTTTTACTTTTTTGGAGTTTCAAAAGGAACGGGGAATGTAAATATTGTTTTGTTTATGCCACCACGCTTATGGATAAGCTTGGGGGAGAGGATCCAATGATGTGTGAGAGAGTGACTACTTGACGATGCATGACAACCTAGGCTAAGTAATATTTTATACTCGGTGAGATTGCTAAAAGTTTCACGAAATCCATAAATCTACGCTTAGCATTCATATCATGAAAACAACACTTTTCTATTCTCACTACTCTATTGTGTGATATCTCTTATACTCCTTATAGAAAGCATTCAATTGAAAAGTGTGTGATCTACGATTTTGTATACCGCTTTAGATGCTTCAGACGATGTTAATTCTAGAATTATTCCATTTTTCATGCTATATTGATATTCTTAGGTTTTCTATTTCAAATGCACCATTATACTATGATATCGAGATAAAAGTCTTTGACATGTGTTTTATATTCGATGCGTGCTATATGAGTAAGCAAAACCCACGTCCTGAGAAAAATGATCTAGCAGCTTCCTTCTTCGTTTTCTATTTTCATTTTCATTTTTCATTTTCCATTTTTTCCACCGCTTCCATTATCTTTATCCACCATGTTCGCATTTTACTCATCTTCCTCGAGGACGAGTAAGAGGTAAGCTTGGGGGATTTTGATCACTCCATATTTTACACCTTTTTTCTGCATGTTTGCATGCCATTTTAATCGCTCGTATAGCGTTTTTCACGATTATTCGACAATATTACGATGTTTTTCACGATTTCTTGTTTTTGTCGAATTTCAGGAGATTCGGAGCGATTTGGAGTGATTCTGAGAGGCACCCACTTCGAAGTGTCACCCGTGACTCTTTTGAGGGGAATTCTACGATTGGAGAGGAGTGGAAGAAGAAAGAACGTCGTAGGAGTGACGAGGAAGCAAAAATACCAAGATTGGGCATTTTCAGCATGCCACTCGGCCGAGTGAAGGAGTCACTCGGCCGACCATCGACAGCCCGCTCGGCCGACCAGATCAGACACGCAGCAGATTTAATATCAACGTGCACTCGGCCGAGCATCGCCAGACCACTCGACCGAGTACAGAGACACCACTCGCCCGAGTGGCATCTCGACGACGGCAAGCAAAAATCCGAAGTTACTGTAATCTGTCAGTCAGCTCCCGAGTTCCGACTCGGCCGAATGAAGAAATCACATCGGCCGAGTGAAGAAAGTCACTCGGCCGAGTGACTCCCGAGGAGACGACCCCCAAAAGTCCGAAGTTACTGGAATCCGTCCGGGTCTGTCACTCGGCCGAGGGACATTTGTCACTCGGTCGAGTGAGCCGCGCTGCCTGTAGCGTAAAGTGCGATTTTCAAGCTGCGCAGGGGCAATTTTGTCACAGTTTTTTGGGCAATTTTGGGGGGTATTTAACCCCAGTTTTTAACCTAGTTTAGAGAGATTTTTCAGACTTTTTGGGCGGCCTTTTTAGATTACTTTTTAGGAGATTAGATTTAGTTCTTTTGGAGAGAGATAAAAGTGTTACTTTGTTGGATGCTATTGATACTTCATTGGTTTGTCTCTCTTTATATCAAAAATCTCATTTTTATGATATATTGTCTATTGCAATGATTTCTATTGATATTTCTATTGAATTTCTAATGAATTGCATTATGAATTGCGAGTAGTTTTATCGTCTTAGGGCGTAGGGATGAACCCTACGAACCATATTTCTAATTTGTGATGAATTGGTGAAATTCTTGCTAGAATTGATTAGGGTTAGTTTGGGATTGATTTAATATGAATAGCTAGGGATTCATACCGATTGGGATTTGCAAGAGATTGGATCCCAACCCGATAGGAAGCCCTAGAAATTCGAATTGGGTTACAATTGGGTTTCTCTGGAATCGGTTTGCAAGAGATTGGACCGAAACTAGGATTTTCGATTGCAATCCTATACCAATACCCGTTTGCAAGAGATTGGACGTGTAGGAACTATCCCAGCCTAGGTCGTACCTCGAGTTTGCACGAGAGTGGGCTCGAGATACGATTGGACGATGATGTTGTTCTTCACGCTAGCTTGCCTAGGTTAGGGTTTGCAAGAGATTGGACCCTACCCTAGGTTTGCTATAGACCGGCAATAGCGTGAGAGCGTGAGCTTGGTTCTACATTTAGTTGCAACTAGTTCACCTGAATTTCAAGTCTAGTAATTGTGAAACCTACGAATCACAATGACGAGATACGGTTTATAGCGGGGATTCCCTATCCCTAGGTGTTTTTATTAATTTGATATTTTCTTTATATAATTGAACGACTGTGACCGCTTTATTGCGAATATTTCTCGACTGTTCTTATAGCCAGGTGAATTGAAGAAGACACTGTCATTTTCCCTCCTCCTGGTCGATACCCGCTCACCGCTACACCGTGCGCTTGCGGTAAGACTAGCGAGTCCCGCCCCGGGTGTGTATCCGGGGCGTCGATCAAGTTTTTGGGCCATGCTAGGCCTTAATTAATTTGTGTACATTATCTTTGAACGCTGGAATAAAATTGTAATAAATATTTATGATGTCTTTGAGTTGCATGCAAGAACCTGATTTGCTAAACACAACGCTTATTGTGCTTAAGTCAAAGAAGAAAGAAAAATATTAGTACTTCGTCTTTGGTTTAAGCACATGCGGACACGCTCACATTCTCGCTCCCAAGTACAATGGGAAGCGGGATGTGACAAGTTTTAGTGGTGGCCCATGCATGTTTCTTGCAATCCGCAAAATACTTGAGAAATAGTATAGATATCATTACTAACCACATTATTTAAATAAACATGTACACAAATATTTACCTTATTTCTCTTTTCAGCATTGCAGGAAGACCGTACACTCGGAACAAAAACGGAGCCAACTGAATGGTGTTCTCGAAATCAACGAACTCATGGGTGTCATGAGGGGGATATTGGAAATTCAATAACTTATTCAGCAAGGACAATAGCCTGTACAACCTGCACCACCTCCTACTCGAGCTGAAGCTGGAGCCAAGCAGTTTCAGGAGCTAAACCTGAAGAGTATCTCTGAAAGAGAAGGCCCACTGGAAGCTGAATAATGGGCCCAAAGCACTGAGGATGACTTGAGCCTCTCTCGCATTGACCAGGCTGGCTGGGTTGAAGTTGCTAAGAAACAGCTGACTGGTAATGCTAAAAATGGTGGGATACTGAGGAGGCACGTCTGGTTAAGCCTATCAACTGGACCATCTTTCGAAAGAG
Source organism: Scilla litardierei (assembly GCA_030789695.1). Taxonomy (NCBI): domain Eukaryota; kingdom Viridiplantae; phylum Streptophyta; class Magnoliopsida; order Asparagales; family Asparagaceae; genus Scilla; species Scilla litardierei. The sequence continues at coordinate 462,754,733 of CM061142.1, forward strand.
ATTTGATACCGAGTACTGCCCCAGATCAGTAAAGACGGAGCTCCAGCAACATTTTGTCAATCTAGTCCAAGGCACTCGGATTATTGATGAGTACGAAGCAAAATTTTCCATGCTTAGTCGTTTTGCTCCTCACCTGGGGAAGACCCCGAAGATCATGCATACCAGTTTCTCCATGATCTGGATCTTGATATCCAAGCTTCGATGTCTTCGACGAATCCGACCACTCACCAGGAAGTCTTGGATGATGCAAGGAAGCATGAGAACATCATGAAGCGTAAGAAGGCGCTTCAGTCTGGAGGAAGCAAGCGTCCACAGGAGCCACCCAATAATAATCTCCAACATATCCAGACTACACAGTTCAATAAGCCTGCTACTCCTGCCAACAACCGATCTCAGATGGTGTGCTTTCACTTCAATCGAAATGGACATGTCAAGAAGGACTGTCGACTGCTGTTGAATCAATGCTTGATTTGCAGAGCATCGTCACATGCAACTAGAGACTGCCCTCGTCGCACCAATAAACCGACGACTGTTGGACCTTCTGGATCTACTCAACGATGGGCTCCTGGATCTAATCAGCATGGACCACTTCTGGCTCTGCAAAAGAAGGCTTTTGAACAAGCGAGGCAGAACTAGCCAAGTCGACAAGCATTCACCATGGTAGCCGTAGAGGCTGAGACTGAAGAGCAAGTGATTTCAGGTAATGCCTAACCTTTCTTTTAATAATGCTTATGGTATATGTATGTGTTTGCTTGTCTACCCTTAAGCTAAGATATATTTTCCTATGTCCTAGGTGTTATATTAGTAGCCTCTTATCTAGCCTTATCCCTTTTTGATTCGGGAGCCTCACATTGCTTTATATCCAGAGAATTTGTAGAGAAACATTCTATTCATGTTGACCCTCTACCAAATTACTGGAGCATCACCACCGGGAGTGGAGTAGTTAAAACCTGTAGTGGCTGTCGATCTTGCCATATAGTGATCTATGGGAACGAGCTCTTTGTTGATTTTATGATAGTTGATATGTCAAACTTGATGCAATATTCGACATTGACTATTTAGGAAATTTCTACGCTACCATCAACTGCCACAAAAAGAAGGTAGTGTTTGAAATCCCTGATCATCTTGTGTTTGAATTCGTGAGTGGAGACCGTTCACTTCAACATATTAAATTTCGGGCCAAGCCAAACGAAATGATCATTGCATCAATACAAGTTTAAACTGGAGAAACCTAGAGTGGTTTGAGACTTTGAGGATGTGTTCCCTGAAGATATTTTGGGATTACCACCTGATCGAGCTCTCGAGTTCACTATTGACCTTCTGTCAAACACCCAACCTATTTTGAAGGCTCCTTATCGCATAGCTCCTGCTGAACTGGAAGAAGTTCGAAATCAACTCGATGATCTGTTACAAAAGGGATTGATACATCCTAGCGTATCTCCTTGGGGTGCGCCACACTACTACAAAAAGGACCTTTAATAGCACATCTTTAATAGCGCTTGCCAATTATAAGCGCTGTTAATTAGAGGCACATATAATAGACAACGCTTCTTTTTGCAAGCGCTGTTAAAGGTAGGAGAATAGACAGCACTTTTTTTGCAAGCGATGTTAAAGGTCAGACAATAGACAGTGCTTCTTTCTGTAAGCGCTGTTTATTAGAGGCACAGATAATAGACAACGCTTCTTTCTGAAAGCGCTGTGAAAAGTTAGATAATAGACAGCGCTTCTTTCTAAAAGCAATGTTAAAAGTCAAATAATAGACAGCGCTTCTTTAGTACAAGCGCTATTAAAGGTCCATCATAGACAGAGCTTGTACTAAACAAGCGCTATCTATCTGGGACCTTAGACAGCGCTTGTTTAATACAAGCGCTATAAAGATTCTAATAAACATCGCTTCTTTAATAGAATCACTGTTAAAGAGGATGTATTATACTTTTAATACATTCGCTTTTTCGGAAAAAATTCAGCCCGCCTCTTCATGCGCTCGAGCAACCCAAGCCCTAGAGAAAAATTTTCGGAGAAACCCCACCGAATTAGGAGCAGCCCGATGCGATTGCAGCCGAATCCGGCAATTCCAATGGCACCGTAGGCGAGGCCCTTGAGCACCGAGGTGGAGGAGCTGGGAAGATGAAGTCGGGCGTTGCGACGGGAGGGCCCGGGTTGGAGCCGTCGGTGGAGAGGAAGGTGGCGAAGATATAGTTCTATAAGTCCTCTTTTCTCTCTTTGTTTAGGCTCCTGATCTCGATCTCGCTCTCTGAAATGGCATCTCCGTCCGTCGCATCCGTTCACGATTTCACTGTTATGGTAGCTCCTTTCTTGTCCTCGTTTGCAAATCTGTTCTCACGTTTGTTTTTAATAAATTAAAAAGATGTAGACTTTGTTAAGCGAACTGTATATTTGATTTCGACATTTGAGCTTGTTTACTCTTTAATTTGTAGTGGAATAAATCGTAAGAACTTGTCAATTTGGTCAGGTCCAAGTTGATTAACGAGCAAACTGGAAAATTTTGCTGTCAGTATTTCTTAAAATGAAGGAAAATTAGAATTTTGATTTTCTGAAACTTGTGAACTCATTCATTGTAATTCTCAAAATTTCTTGTTTAACTTGAGCACTTGTTAGGCTAGGATGTAAGGATATAAAAGAGACAGATAAATAATTTAATGATGTTTTATTTATTGAGTGGTTAATTTCTTGCAGGATACTGGGGGAAATGATGTGGACCTGAGCATCTACAAAGGGAAGGTCATGCTGATTGTTAATGTTGCTTCTCAATGGTAAGTGAGCATATTGTTTCTTCTTCTTTTTTGTTCTTTCTTGATTTTTCTTCTTTTAAAGTTAGTTAATGTTATAGATTGTTATAGATTATTCTCATAGGTAGCTTCTTTTCTTCATATTTTGCCTTTTATCTAAGTCTGGTGTTTCTGTTGTTGCAATGGGTTGACTAACTCGAATTACACGGAGATGAGCCAACCGCCATTAATTGATTTAATTGAATATTTGTCCTAAGATTTTATCATTATTTTCCATAGCTCGAACACATGATCGGACCCCATATTCGTGATCCTCACCGACTTCACGATCGCTCAGGTATTTTCTTTATAATGTGGGGATAATGTTAAGTGTAAGGGCGATATTGTTATAATCTAAAAATCTTAACCAAATAGATTCTCCTAATCAAAATATCTTAACGAGATTGATTTTTCTAAATCAAATCTTAACATAATAAATCCTAAAAACTGTTTTCCCCTATCAATCACGTAATGGGTAAGATTCCATTTTATCTCCCCACGATTGCGGAAACCGTGTCCCATGTCCTCTTCCATTTTTATGCAACAATATCCTCAAACCCTAAACATACAGCCACAACTTTTCCTCTGCCGCTGCCTTCTTAACCATCAAACCCGATCTCCTTCTTTCCCTACCTCCAACTCACAGCAACCCACAGTCTCTCTCCCTATCAACCTCAGTCGTAACCTCTTCCCCTCAAACTCAACTCATGCTCTGTCTCCCTCTATCAAAAAACTCATGGCAACCTCTCCATCAACCCGCGCACTACACATGCATCAACCCCTCCCCTCAACAACAGCGCCTCCACAACCGAAGCCTCTCTCTCCCACTTTCTTCCCCTCAGTCGAACCCCCAAACAATCCCCGGCACCCTCAAGTTTCTACCGATCTCCTCCCTTCCACCGACATCACCTCGTAGCCACCAACACTGATACCACCTCTCAGCCACAACCCAGTCGACCTCCACCCATCTTCCACCGGCAGCCCTGCCTCTATCCCCTCACCCTCACCATCCACCAAAACCCGTAGCCCCTCCAATCTTTCTCCTACAAACCAACGCCAGCATCTTCCCTTCAACTCACCGGCAACAACAGCCTCCGCAAACCCATGCCTCTCCTCGACCCCCCTCCCCTCAAAACCCTTGGGATCTACCTCAAGCTCTTGGCCCCTACACCACCGTCCACGCACGCCCGGATCTCGCACCTGCACCACCAGCGACCCCCGCCTCTCTTCTGCCATCCACACTCTCCTAGACCACCTGCCCCGCCGTCCGTCAATGTCCATAGCCGAGCCATCACCTGCAAGCTAACTGAAGTGATGAAGGTGACGCAAACTGTAAGTTATAATATGTAAGTTTATATACATACGTACAGTATATATACTTTATATATTATATTAGTTTTAAAAATATTTTATTAAGTTAAAAATCTATAGTTAATGTTAAAAAAATCCAATGACGTCGAAAATTCTCGCCTTTCATACGAACTCATGGACACCCAAATCGCTCCAATCAAGCAAGAATATTATTTTATATGAATTTTTGAAGTTACGCGTATTTGTAATCGCATGTGTAAATGAGCCATTTTTAGCGATTTTCATGTAAATGTTTCTATGAAACCTACATGACCTAAAACTACTCGTCGAGAGAAAATGTTTTACAGCAATTACATAAAAATCCAACGTGTAGATTGAGATATTAATTTTGCAAGTTTAGTGACTTTTTTAAATTACTGAAAATGCTATTATTGCTTTTAAAATTCCAAAAAATTGCTATTATTGGTTTAAAAATCCAGAAATATGATATTTTAATAGTAATTCTCTCATAATTAACTTTTTATGTCACCATTTTTAGTGACTTGTGGTGTTATAATTCATTATGTCGTTATGTAAACTCATATATGAAAAATGTTTCTGACATGTTAAAAACATCTATAAAATGCCTTATAGCATGTTCATGTCATTACTTATGCCACCTTACCTTTGGATGGTCTATTCATATAAATTGTGATGTTGAGCCAACGGGGCATATGTGAGACCATCGAATACAAATGGAATGAAAACTAGTCGATGACTAGTCAAGATACTTTGGGGTGGGTTGGTTCATTGAGTAGAGTTTGTAAATGTAGCTTGATCATCATACGGCTAACCCCATACCACACTAATGGAGGCAAGCCGCTTGACCATTGCCCAGGTTTAGGATGACAAGAAGCGTCACGGTAAACCTCCGATGATAAGGTGCATCAAGAACATTATACTTACTCAGACATTAACGTATTCACTAGAACTGATAACTGAAAAGTACTCAACTTACAACTCACCATTGCTTAATGGACTGTAAATCATATGTTAAAAAGTTAATTAATTTTATCACTTTCGGCAAGTTCATATCTTTTTTCTATGCACATGTCTTTCCTTATATGTTCTAACGCTCTCTTTTGTTTTCCTGTTTTAAAAGCTTAATACAATATTTTACTAAAACTTGCCGAGTTATCTCGCTGACATATATTTCAAATGTAATTGTGAAATATATGTTAGGTTTAGGGTCAGAGTATAATGAGGACCTCAATATTGAGGATCATATCCCGGAGGTAGACCTCGCTAATCAAAGCTACGAGGACACTGAGATCCTCCCCTCTGAAGACAAGAGAGCTGCTTTAATTTTTATTTTCATTAGTTGTATTGTTGCTTTCTGGTGTGTTAGTTTTCAGTATCAGTTATACGGTCATGCTAGGCCTTAATTAATTAGTATACCTTGTTTTGGAACGTTGGAATAAAATTGTAATAAATATTTATGATGTCTCTGAGTTGCATATAAGAACCTGATTTTCTAAACACCACACTTATTATGCGTAAGTCAAAGAAGAAAGAAAAAATAAATACTTCTTTTTTGTTTTAAGAACATGCGGACCCGCTCATATTCTCGCTCCCAAGTACAATGGGACGCGGGGCGTGACACACCATGTATAGATCAAGCTCATGCAATGGTTAAGCTTACTGCGGAAACAACCTTCATCAGCATATCTGTAGGATTGTGATCTGTCGAAACCTTCTCCAGTGCTATCACCTTCTTCTCCTCCTATAGAAAAAAGTCATGCACTTCTATATGTTTGGTCCTCGAACTGTAGGCCTGATGCTCTACCTAGTGAATTGCGCTCTGGTTGTCACAATAAACCTTTGTTACTTCTTGCGGAATTCTCAAGTATCTCAGTAGACTTCTCATGTACTTACCTTCCTTGATCACCTTAAATTCAGCTATAAGTTTCGCCTCCGTGGTTGACAGTGCTACAATGGACTGAAGGACCGATCTCTAGAATACTACCGAAGTGCCCAAAGTGAACACATATCCAGTCGTAGATTGCCTTCATCTTTATCACCTACATAATCTGAATTGCAGAATCTAGATATCACCAACCCATCTCCCTTGCCATAACATAAAACAATGTTGGTCGTTCCCTTCAGATATCTCAATATCCATTTCACAGCCTGCCAATGTTCCTTCCCTGGATTGGCTATGTACATACTGACGATTCCAACTGCCTGGGATATGCCTAGGTGTGTACAAACCATGGCATGCATCAAACTTATCATGGCACTAGCATAGGGGACCGTAGACATGTAGTGTGTCTCTTCGTCGGGTGCTAGGTGACAGTCTTGCAGAAAGCAAGAGGTGAGCTCCTAATGGGGTGGTGACAGGCTTCGCCTTCTCCATTCCATAGTGTGCTAGGACTTTCTTGATATAGCCCTCATGGCTCAATCTCAACTTCCACATCTTCATGTCCCTGCTGATTTCCATGCCAAGGATCGTCTTTGCAAGACCGAGATCCTTCATGTCAAACTCTTTTGCAAGCTTCCCTTCAACTTACTGATTTCCTTCTTGTCCCTGATGCAATTATCATATCATCAACGTACAGAAGTATGTATATCCTTGACCCGCCATCATATGTACAAACATTAACACGTTGGTCCTTTATACTTCGCTCGAAACCAATGCTCATCATGAAGGAGTCAAATCGCTTATACCACTGCCTTGGACTCTGTTTTAAACCGCATAAGGATTTCTTCAGCTTGCATACCTTCTGCTCTTGCCCCTCTATCACAAAGTATTCAGGCTGGTGGATGTAGATCTCTTCATCAAACTCTCCATGTCAGAACATCGTCTTAACATCCAGCTGCTCCAGCTCTAAGTCCTGAGCTGCTCCATCTCATTGTAATGTACTCCCTTCCTCTGCGTAAATCCATTGGCCACCAGCTGATCTTTATACCTCACATCGCCACCATCTCCTTCCGTGACTTGTATACCCACTTGCAACCAATGGAATTTCTGTCCTTGGTCAATTCTACTAATTCCATGTGTCTATTTTTGTAGAGGGATTCTGTTGAGTCATCGGGCCGACAACAGAGGGGGCTCGTTCGATGCGCGACTAAGGCCTACAAAGCCCATGAAAGAAGCCTGAAGCTAACTCATTCAAAGCCCACATACAATTCGCTTGTTACACTCCCACCAATTGAACATAGGATTAAAGGTGAGCTCATAAATAGCGGAGACGTGGGCGACCGGTTACCACGATTAAGGAGGAATATCATGGCACTATAATTGGTGACCGTTATCCTCCCAATGTCACTAAAAAGGCCTAGGAGGTCTGTAAATATAGGGGGGATGATAAGAATAAGGGAGGTACGAGATCTGATACTCTGACATTATATACTCTAACTTATATTTCTTCTTCGCAGGAGCTTGCTACGCTATACCTGAGACGAGCCTCCATGGGTCGATCTCAGCAGCTCCAAGCCACCTCCCTCTCTTAAGTCACATTCTAACTTAAGCATCAGAGGGGATTTGGGTCATGACCCAGATCCGACCCCCTGACGATTCCTTATGGTGCAGATCATCGAGGCACGATCCAGCAGAAAGGTCGTACCGGTACTTCTCAATATCAACCGACCGAGGCTCGATCTATTCGAGGGTCGAACAAGCATCACAAGTCGACTACCAACTACCAACAACACTGGACCTAGGGTCCCATTTAACTGACTGACGAGGCTCCAACTCACAAGATAGGGTCTACGTTAGCATCTTGATTATTTCGGTCATTTTTGTCCTTACCAGTTTGGCGTCGTCTATGGGAAACATTCATCAGTCTGACATCCTAGAGCAATTAACAAAGCTATATCGGCTGGATCCAGCAATGTCGGACTAAACCCTGGTTCGAATGAGTACCAGAACGTGAACAACGTCCAGTTGGAGGATGCCACAGACTCTACATCCTCATCAAAAGGACCCAGAAGGACAACCAAGGTTCCTAAGGTGTCCCAGGAGCAATTCGACCGATTTGTAGAGCTGGTCGACCAAAGAATTAGTGCATTGGTGGCTGTGATACGCCAGAGCATGGTAGGCCTGCCACTCGCAAATGAACAACTACCGCCTCCGAATCCAACTCTGGCGTTGACGAGAGATGCTGCCATACCTAGGGATCCAAGAGATCCAAGAGCGTATCGACATGAGAATGCACCACTCAATACAACACCTACATCTCACTATAATGGAGAAATGGGGAATGATAACCGTGCTTTCGGCCTCCAATGAGGACCCAGTCCCTCCAACTATAAACGTGCAACTCGCAGCATCCCGGATCATATAATAAATGGGGTCACTCAAGGGCACAATCCTCTCGATTTTGCAAGTGGAAACGAAACGAGAGAGGCAGAAAAAAATTCCTAACCGATCCTCAGGATCTACTTACTTACAAGGTAGGGATGGGCAATTCCAACTCACCCATCCCACAATTCAACGGACCCCCTTGAGGGAGAACATCTGGTCTGCTCCTTTCCTACCAAAGTTCAAGCTCCCTTCCCTGCCGACGTATGATAGCAAAGGCGACCCATGGGCCCACATCCGTAAATACCTGAATATGATGCTGCTTTATGGAGCAGACGAGCCATACCTCTGCCAAGATTTACCCACTACCCTAATTAAGACGGTGGAATGGTGGTACAATGGATTACCCGATGACTGTGTCAGGTCATTCGATGAATTGGCCGATTTGTTTTGCAGGCAATTTGTCGCGGGTCGACGCTCTAAGAGAAAGTCATCCCACCTCTTCACTTTCAAGCAGAAGAAAAGAGAGCCAATCTGAGCCATCGTCCAGCGATTCAACAACGAAAGGCTCGAGGTAGAGGGCAAGTCGGACATGACTGTCATCGCTGTTTTCACTCAAGCAGTGCAAAACAAGCATTTGTAGAGGGCCATCCACCAGGTTCCACCCAACAACCTTATGGAGCTATTCAATATAACGGATCGGTTCATCGTCTCTGAAGAAGAGGAGGAGACAAATGAAACTACTAAAAAAGGCACTCCTACCCACCGCGGAGACACCAAACTAGGAAAGCAATCCCAGAGAACCCCCTCACCAGGAATCTCAGGATGAGAGAGAGAGAGGAAAAGGAGCCCTCGAAGTAAGGAGCACCCAGCTTATGCAAGACCAAACGCACCCAATGCAGAGGTACTAACTTATGCCCAATGAGAGGAACCGATTCAAGAGTCTGCCAAGAAGGGCAAATATAAAAAATGGATGACCTCAAATTCTGCAAGTACCACAATGATTATGGACATGATATCAATGACTGTTGGACACTTAAAGGAGAAATCGACGCATTGGTCAAGCGTGGGCACCCCCAAGAACCCAGTTGGCGACCAACCAAGCAAAGAAGGGGCCTCAAAGAAAAATGGCAAGATGACGGGGTCACCGGTCACTAAGGTGGTCGATTAACAGGCTTCTAAGCTCAAGATCAAATAAAGGCGTGAAAAGAGAGCAATCCTCGGTAAGAATCAGAAATGCATGTATGCTTTTTTCTTTCTTTATGAAACATGTTTGTCTTTCATCAATATAACTCTGATAACTTTTCGAAACAACTTTCTTCGATAGAGCATTTATAATTTTTGTGGGAATTACCCCATCAGCTGCTCGTTACAAGGATCTGATCCTTAAGAAAATCTTGATGGTCTACATTCATTTAAAAATTATATTGATGAAAACTGACTTATGTACATTAAACGGTATCAGACATAAGTCGAAGGGGCTACCACTTTGCCACTGAACGACCCTATCATGTTGTCAGCCGTCAATCGAAGGGGCTACCCCCTTGTCACTGAACGACCCGTTCATGTCGTCAGATATAAGTCGAAGGGGCCACACCTTGCCACTGAACAACCATATCTTGTCATCAGCCATCAGTCGAAGGGGCCACCCCCTCGCCACTGAATGACCCTTTCATGTCGTCCGACATAAGTCGAAGGCATCACCCCTTCGCAAATGAATGACCATATCGCATCGTCAGACGTAAGTTGAAGGGGGCCACCCCTTCGCCACTGAACGACCTTTTCATGTCGTCACCCGTCAGTCGAAGAGGCCACCACCTCGCCACTGAAAGACCCTTTCATGTCGGCAGACGTAAGTCGAAGGGGCCACCCCTTTGCCACTAAACGACCATATCACGTCGTCAGCCATCAGTCGAAGGGGCCACCCCTTGCCATTGAACGACCCTTTCATGTCGTCTGACGTAAGTCGAAGGGGCTATCCCTTCACCACTGAACGATCTTATCACGTCGTCAGACGTAAGTCTAAGGGGACCACCCCTTTGTTGGATATGGACGACATATATAGACCCATGAGGGGATGTATGAGGGCCTATGGACCTTAGATGTCACGTGCACGAAAGCGTGCACAAAGGGAACCTTTTCTCGTTTGAAAAGGACCACTCGATAAGTTGAAAAAGTCACTTTATAAGTGCAAAAAGGCACTTGATAAGTGAATGAAGAAGAGGATAAGTAAATGTGCTAATATAGGCTAATAAGCTTATATTTAGTTATTTCCTACAATAATTACCCCTAAAGCCTATAAATAGGACCCAAGGGTAAGGCATTTACACTAATCTTACCAAGCCATAAGTTTTCATAAGGCAACTTGTGTTCTTCTTCTCCCTTCCATTAAAATCCTCTTCTAAATAGAGATTTAGGCGGTGAAACGCTGCTTCGATCCTATGTGACGAAGTACTGACTGTTGTGGCGAATCCAAGGGCGAAGTTCAGAGATTACGGTGCCGCGTACGCAAGCGTAAGTCTCTCCTCTTCATTAGATCCTAACATCGTTGTTTTGACATGATCCTACATTGGTATCAGAGCCATACTGGTTCGCTCTGGTCTCACCGATGAACGCGGCGTTGTCTCTTTCACGAATGAGTATCCTACCATTATGGATATGGTAGGAACGCATCGTGACGGAGAGAACGCAATAGTGGTTCTTTTCACATTAGGGTCTTCTGCCATTACGGATATGGCAGGAACTCTCCGTGACGGGAAGAACTTACCGTTCATCTCGCCAAACTCACGCTCCTCATGGATGCTGAGTCTCCATTCAATAGGGAATGGGTGCTCTCTTCATGTAGAGCGTGAAGTTTGCGACCGTGAAAATGTGTTTTCTTCATTTTTTGGCACATGGCCATTGAAGCAAACCCATTTTCTCGATGAACGGGTGTCTCATCAGAGAAGAAGATGGCAGTGGTTACTCTCAACGGAGAAGATGACATCTTTGGTGCATGATCCCCATGGCCATATGGGCCATGGAGGATTTGCATCCCCCCTCCCCATGCGGAGGGGGTTGGCTACGGCCAATAACAAACAAGGCCACCCTCTCCGGTGGAGGTGTGCGACCAACCCCATGCAAGGGGGAGGCCGGCCCTGGCCAAGAGGCCAAGGCCGGCCCTGGCCGGCCCTGGCCGGCCTCGGCTAGGGCCAGGGGGCCCTGGCCGTGGCCAGGGCCAGGCCAGGCGGAGGCCCTGGACGTGGCCAGGGCCAGGCCAGGCCAGGCCAGCCCTGGCCTCTGCCAGGGCCACGGCCGGCCCTGGCAGTGGCCAGGGCCAGGATGAGGCCGGCCCTGGCCTCTGCCAGGGCCTCTGCCGGCACTGGCCGTGGCCAGGGCCAGGCCATTGCCGGCCCTTGGCCTCGGCCAGGGCCAAGCCCCGGTCAGCCCAGTGATTGGGGGGGCTTGCGTGGGTAGTGGCTTGCATGGCCGGTCTCTACGGAGCCGGTGGCAGTTGTCTGCGGTAAAATTCTCCTGTATGGGGGAAGCGCCTGGATCCATACGGGAGCCGGCGACGGTGACTTGCAGAAAAACTCCCCTCAGGGGATGTTCGACCTTGGCCAAAATTGCAATGGCAATTTTCTCTTCGGAGAAGGAATCCGGCCTTGGCACGGCCTTGGCATGGCCACGGCACAACCTCGGCAATGGCCGGGTAATTGTCAAAATATTCGGTGTTGAACTTGCCGAATATTTTTGCAAATATAACAAGGGTATTTTTAGTACCATAAGGGTACCAAGTTAAAAATTCCCTAATTTTTTGAAAAATACGTTTTCAAAAACGCTTTTCCGCTGCAAAGTACTATAAGAGTACTAATTTTGATAAAGTGATGGGGAAATATTGAAAGTTGTTCTAGATGGTGATTGGGATCGTAATGACTTTTTCGATTCTAGAACAACATCTTCAATATTTTTTGAAAGTAACTTATCAAATATAATAATATCAGTCCAAGTGGGATTTTCCAAGTGGGAGTGATATTAAACAAGTCTGAAATTTCCACATTCGATTGATTCAGCATCGCAATGGATCATGATTTGGCCAGTGGTCTTTTGGACTAGTTTGTGGGACACCTCGGTTCTATCTAAGGATAGTGAACCATGGACTAGCCATTCCCCTGGTCGGTCCGCTGGCCGAGACTGCTGCATTATACAAATGTGTTAAAATAGTGACTATGTATATGAAATTTATGCAATGTTTTTTGATCGAACCTTCCTTTTTCATGTATCTTTTGTAGCATTTTAAAGCTAAAATGTCTTCCACTGCCAAGAACATCGTCGCTGAGTTAAAAAAAGGTGAAAAAATCAACGGTGATAATTACAAACTATGGTCCATCAAAATACAATATGTTCTAGAGGAGCAAGATGTGCTCGAAACTCTGAAGAACGTAATGATTGAACCAGAGTTGGGCACTACGGCCCAACACAGAAGAGACAAGGAAGCTTTCGATGCGTGGTCTTGGAAGAACAAGATCGCTCGCATTACGTTATTGTCCAATATGGCCGATGACTTAATGCGCATCTTTCGAGAGCATGACCTAGCCATGGACATATGGTCCAAGCTTGATGAGAAGTTTGGTGGCACCTCGGTGTCCAAACTTCGTTCTTTAACTATAAGATTTTATTCATACAAGAAACGTCCAGATCATTCCATGGGGAAACATCTGCGACATATGGCGAATCTCATCTCAGAGTTAAAGGATGCAGGTCATGTGCTCACTGACGAGCAACAAATCCAAGCAGTCATACGTTCCCTACCAAATGGGTGGGACCAAATGAAGATGCATCTCACTCATAATGAGAGCATCAAGAACTTCGGCGATGTTTCTAAGCACCTCGAGTTAGAGGAAGAGCGGCTTGCGGCCGCCAAACCAAGTGCAGAAGTGCACATGGTTACTAGTTCCTCACACGGGGGAACGAAACGGAAAAATCGTTCGAAGTTTACTAATGAACGTAATAAGCAACCAGAGTCTACCAAGAAACCCAAACAAAAGGGTGGGCACAAGAAATGACACAAAAAGAAGGACTTGAAGAAGATCAAGTGTTTCAAGTGCAACAAGTTAGGTCACTATGCTCGTTCATGTACGAGTGGAGGTGACGATGTAACTTGTAATAATACTAGTTACATATGTGTTTCTAGTTCAATATTTCTTGTAGAATCTAATCCCTTTTGGATAATTGATTCAGGTGCCACCGACCACATAGCAAGGGACAGACGGTCCTTCGTGGAGTATCACCGGATACCCCAAGGAACGAAGTGGATCTATGTAGGAAACAACACACGTGTTGAAGTGAAAGGCGTTGGGACGTGCAAGCTCGTCTTGGACAACGGCCGCACTATCCTACTTCATGATGTTCTCTTCGCTTCGGATATTCGAAGGAATATTATATCTGTGGTCGTGTTAATGGGTCTTGGTTATAGCTGGTTTTTTCATAATTGTAAAGTGGACTTGTCTTTTAATAATACTCTAATTGGTTCTGGGTATGTATTTAAAGGATTTATTGTATTAAATACAATGTATGATTCCTCATTTAATAATGAAAATTTCCTTGTTGCAAATTCATCAAATTATGAATCAGATGTAATTTGTTGGCATGCAAGGCTTGGTCACATTGGACCAACACGAATGGATAGACTTGCCAAACATGGCCTTCTATCCAATATTTCAAAGGTCGAAAGGTCGACTTGCGAACATTGCCTTGTAGGGAAATCTTGTCGCAAGCCATTTGGAACCGGCACAAGGGCTGAGGTTCCATTACAGCTCATCCATTCGGACATATGTGGTCCGATGAATGTCAAGACAAGACGCGGGAAGTCCTATTTCATCACTTTTATTGATGACTTCACCCGATTCGGTCATATCTATTTGATATCCCACAAAAGTGAAGCATTAACCTGCTTTCAAAACTATATGCGTTTGGTGGAAAATCAATTAGATCGCAAGATTAAGGTCTTGTGAACCGATAGAGGCGGTGAATACCAATCAACAAGTTTTAAGGAACTTTGTGATGAAAAAGGCATAGTTCATCAGGTAACTATGCCTTATACTCCGCAACAAAATGGTATTGCAGAAAGGAGAAATAGGACTTTAATGGAAATAGTACGTTCAATGATGGTGCAAGCTAACTTGCCAATCACCTTTTGGGATGATGCATTATTGACGGCCGCTTTCATTATAAACCGCGTACCCTCGAAATCAGTTAGCTCCACTCCTTATGAGTTGTGGAACCAAAGGTCTCCTGACTTAAACATTTTAAAACCTTGGGAATGTGCATCCTACGCACATATTTCCTCCCATAAGTATGGAAAACTTGGGCCAAGGGGGAGGAAATGTATCTTTATACGATACGCAGAAAACTCCAAAGGTTATGTTTTCATTGGTTAGGAAGATAATGGAGGTCTAATTGAATTTGAGTCGAGGGATGTCACTTTCTTGGAAAATGAGTTTCCAAGACAGGGGGAGATAAGTCAGGACTTATCTCTATTTGAGATTAATGATCAAGAAGGATTACCTCATTCGAGTGGGAGAATTCTTTGTGAAGACGAAAATACGTTTCAAACTTCACCAATGGATGATACGAATGATGCTAATCCTATTCCATACGGGAATAATGATCCAAGTGGGAGCAATTCTAACGACATTCCAAGTGGGAGTGATATTAGAATTGATCTAAATTCGAGTCAACAAGGACTTGAAGAATCTCAAATACGACGTAGTAGTCGTACAAGGTTAGCTCCTCTAAGATTTGAGGATGAATTCCCGCAAACCTTTATGACTTTACTAAAAGAAGATGACGAACCTGCTACTTTCAAACAGGCTGTATCATGCCCTGCAAACGACAAATGGATGGAAGCGATGAAGGAGGAATTAGAATCCATGAAAGTTAACCAAGTCTGGGACTTGGTTGTCTTACCCAGAGGACGTAGAGCTATTGGGAACAAATGGGTTTTCAAGATCAAGCATAAGGATGATGGCTCTATAGGCAGATATAAAGCTCGCCTGTCGCGAAAGGTTTTACGCAACAGGAAGGGATAGACTACGAAGAGACCTTCTCACCTGTTGTTCGTTTTACCTCGATTCACTTGATTCTGGCTATGGTAGCTTGCTTAGACCTCGAATTACATCAGATGGATGTAAAGACTGCCTTTCTCAATGGAGAATTGGACGAAGAGATCTATATAGAACAACCAACAGGGTTTGTAAAAGAAGGAAACGAACATAAGGTTTGTAAACTTCGTAAGTCCATATATATGGTCTTAAACAATCCTCGAGGCAATGGTATATACGATTTCAAGAAGTTGTCTTATCAAATGGTTTTACCATGCTTGATGAAGATAACTGTGTATATATCAAGAGGATCAAAAGCAAGTATGTTATTATGTCTCTATATGTAAATGACATTTTAATAGCTGGAAATGACAAGGGCTTTGTGATGGATATCAAGGCTTGGCTTTCATCAGTATTTGAGATGAAAGACATGGAAGAAGCCGCATATATCCTTGGAGTTAAGATTTCAAGGAATCGTTCAAAGAAAAGTCTTTCTCTTTCACAAGAGACTTATATAAAGAAGGTTTTAGAACGTTTTAATATGCAGGACTGTAAGTCCATTGATACTCCAATAAGAAAATGCGACAATTTATGTCTAAAGATGTGTCCTAAGAACCAAAAGAAAAAGGAAATTATGGAAAAAGTTCCATATTCCAGTGCAGTTGGTAGTCTTATGTACGCTATGATGTGTACAAGACCGGACATCTGTTTTGCCGTTGGAATGGTAAGTCGTTACCAATCCAATCCAGGGCAAGCACACTGGAAAGCGGTTAAGAGGATAATACGGTATCTTAAAGGGACTGCGGACTATGCTTTATGTTATCAAGGAAATGCCTTGAGGCTCGAAGGCTACACTGATGCTAATTGGGCGGGTGATCGCGATGAGCAACGATCAACCTCAAGACATGTTTTTCTACTCGGATCTGGTGCAATATCCTGGAGTAACTAGAAACAATCCAGCATCGCACTTTCAACTATGGAAGCCGAGTTTGTAGCATTTAGCATGGCAGTCCAAGAAGCTGTTTGGCTTAGGAAGTTCTTAGACAAGCTAATTAATGTAAGTGACTCAGATGTTGTACCAATATACAGTGACAGTCAAGCATCTATAGCATATGTCAAAGATCCAAAGTTCCATTGTAAGACCAAACACATTGATATCCGCTACAAATTTGCAAAAGACTATGATAAGAACAAGAAGGTAGACATTAGATATATATCTACGCATGAGATGATAGCGGATCCGCTTACGAAGGCGATCCCCAGAGATGTGTTTTACAAACACTTATCTTCTCAAGGATTGCGTAAGAGCTGAGTTGTATCAATGTATATTCCCATGTCTATGAAAGATCAAATTTAATAAAAGAATAAGTTCTTTTTTGACATTGCATATGAGTTTCTTGAAAATGTGTGTGTACATTTTTTTAAATCTCAGCTATGTTTTTCTAGTATGTCGGACAGATTGAGGTTGGCTCTCTCACATGAGCAACCGCCTTTATTTTATCAGACGGATAAGATAAAGATGAGACCTGTTTAAAGTCAAAATCGTCAGACGGATGATTTAGAGTCATGACTTGAACAAACTTGAACAAAATGGTCGTATGAAAGATCTGTGTCATATGGATGCTTACAAAAGATCTAAGAAGATTTTTGAAATCTTAACTGTCTTATGCGGGATGTGGGTCCAGGAGATCAATGAGTAGTAAAAGGGACTCAAAGTCAGACATTGTGGTGTCTGACCATCATCCTTACAACATCATTAAGACATACGCTCCCTGGGAAAGGAGTGATGTTGTAATACGTATTCATACTACGTATGCATTTGACCATTGGGTTAGAATAGTAATTGTGTTTATTATTATGTGAGACCCAAAGACCACATGGGTCTTAACTCATTACCCTTATGGACTCTAATTGGTTCCTTTAGATTTGACTGGGTGATTGCTATCTTAGCATGTTGCTTATGGACTATGGTCAATTCGGTCCGGCGGGGAATGTTAGAAAAGCAAGTCAAGTCAAGATCGAAAGGATCGCAAGAAGAGGAAGATTAATTTCATATTCACATTTGGACTTTAGAGATTCAAAGCTGGCCAGCCAATTGTAATCCAGATGGGATTCAATTGTTGAATATAAAGTATAAGAAATGTGAAGAAATAATCTAGGGTAAAGCATGCGTTAATCTACTCAACTTTGCACCTCGAGGAGTGTTGTGTATCTCTAACAAGTGCACCACAGCAGACTCTATGCGCATGACGGTCACACGGTCTATTTATCGGTATGATAAACAGAAGAACTAAAGGAAAAGATGTTTCCTTACAATGCCCTCAAGTGTGAGTGGGCGATGTTGGATATGGACGACATATATACACCCATGAGGGGATGTATGAGGGCCTATGGACCTCAGATGTCATGTGCACGAAAGCGTGCATGAAGGGAACCTTTTCTCGTGTGAAAAGGACCACTCGATAAGTGGAAAAAGTCACTTTATAAGTGCAAAAATGCACTTGATAAGTGAATGAAGAAGAGGATAAGTAAATGTGCTAATATAGGCTAATAAGCTTATATTTAGTTATTTCCTACAATAACTACCCCTAAAGCCTATAAATAGGACCCAAGGGTAAGGCATTTACACTAATCTTACCATGCCATAAGTTTGCATAAGGCAACTTGTGTTCTTCTTCTCCCTTTCATTAAAATCCTCTTCTAAATAGAGATTTAGGCGGTGAAACGCTGCTTCGATCCTCCGTGACGAAGTACTGACCATTGTGGCGAATCCAAGGGCGAAGTTCAGAGATTACGGTGCCACGTACGCAAGCATAAGTCTCTCCTCTTCATTCGATCCTAACATCATTGTTTTGACAGGATCCTACACCCTTCCCCACTAAACGACCCCATCGTGTCTTCAGCTTTCAGTCGAGGGGGCCACCCCCTCGCCGCTAAACGACCCTTTCGTGTCGTCAGCCGTCAGTCGAAGGGGCCACCCCCTCGCCACTGAATGACCCTATCTTGTCGTTAGCCATCAGTCGAAGGGGTCACCCCCTTCGCCACTGAACGACCCTTTCATGTCGTCAGACATAAGTCGAAGAGGCCACCCCTTTTCCGCTGAACGACCCTATCGAATCGTTATACGTAAGTCGAAGGAGGCCGCCCCTTCGCTACTGAATGAACCTATCGCATCGACAGCCATCAGTCGAGGGGGCTACCGCTTCGCCACTGAATGACCCTTTCGCTTCGTCAGCCGTCAATCGAAGGGGCCATCCCCTCGCCACTGAATGACCCTATCTTGTCATCAGTCGTCAGTCGAAGGGGCCACCCCCTCGCCACTGAACGACCCTTTCACGTCGTCAACCGTAAGTCGAAGGGGCCGCCCCCTCGCCACTAAACAACCTCTTCATGTCGTCAGTCGTAAGTCGAAGGGTCCACCCCCTCGACACTGAACGACCTTTTCATGTCGTCAGTCGTCAGTCGAAGGGATCATTCCTTCGCCACTAAATGACCATATCATGTCGTCAAATGTAAGTTGAAGGGGCCACCCCCTCGCCACCGAACGACCCTTTTACTTCGTCAGACGTAAGTCGAAAGGCCATCACATCACCACTGGACGACCATATCACGTCGTCAGCTGTCAGTCGAAGGGGCCACCTCCTCTTCACTGAACAAAACTTTCGAAACTTCAGCCGTAAGACGAGGGTTCCATTCCTTTGCAACTGAATGAGGTGGTCTAGATTGGACATGGTTCAACAACTTAATGTAATGCCGTGATAGCTACTGCACAAGTACTAGAGGGGGTGTGAATATTAGTTTAAAATAATCAAGAGGATAATTCCTAATTATCTTGCAAACTCAACCAACAATGCGAAAATGAAAATTGACAACAAAGAAATGATCAATGCAAACAAACGATTGAACGAGTTCGGATCCACCCAAGTCTCCCCGACTTGTTCTCGGTGATCCTACGTCCCAAACACCCGGATCCCCTCCGGCTACTTGAGTTAGAATCCTCTAACTCAAATTTGCACTATGAAATTCTTGTAGAAAACCTCTACAAGATCAAATCATACACAAATGAAAATGTGACTCCCACAAACCGGGATCACACACTTCTCTCACAAACCGAGAGAAAAACTTGCAATATCAAAGTAAATGAAATATGAAATGCTTACCAACAAAATCATATGCCTTGAGTAAACTTAGATTTTAGGACAAGGAAGATTTTGAAGGAGAAGAAGGCACCAAACCCTAGCTCCAAGAAGATGACCAGCAATAGGTGGCTAGGGAGGAGTTGGTGACCTTGAATCAAGCTCTTGGCTTGAGGAGCTCACAATCAATGAGAATCTCTCTTGAGGAATAAGAGTGTGGGAGAGATTCTTATGATAAATGAGTGAGCTTGGAATGAGAATTAAATGCTCTTCTCTTTGATCTCTAAAACTCAATAATGGCAGCCTTGAATGCTATGAAGAAGCATCTGAAGATTATATAGAATAGAGAGGATAGAGAGGGAAAATTCGTGCATTTAATGCTCCAACGGATCTATTTATGAAGCAGTCTAATCGGTCTAAGAAGGATCACTGACCGATTAGTTTCTTAACTAGTCGGTCGGTGATTCTTCTTGGACCGACTAACTAGTTCATAGCCAAGAAAGATAGTTCAGGGAATATAGAACTAGTCGGTCTAAGAAGACTTACCAACCGACTAGTGTGACAACTAGTCTGTCGGTGAGTGTGCTTTGACCGACTAAGAGATGAAATGCAATAGGCTAAATACAAGGTGAACTAGTCGGTCTAAGAACAAATTCCAACCGACTAGTTTCACAACTAGTCGGTCGATGAATGTTCTTGGACCGACTAACTGTAAACAGTAACTCAGGCTGAAAAATGAAAGCTTAACTAGTCGGTCTAAGAAGGATTCCAACCGACTAGTTTGACAACTAGTCGGTCGGTGAACCTTCTTGGACCGACTAATTGATCAACAGTGTTTAGGCTGAATTGAGCAAGGAGATCTAGTCGGTTCAAGAAGGATTACT
>CM061142.1:462775716-462792508 GCA_030789695.1 Scilla litardierei
CAACCAGGGGGTGCTTTGTCAGGCTGTCGAGCGGTGAAAGCGTCAGTGGCGTCCTTGTACTATGTTGTTTGTTGTGTCCAATGAGCCAAAGGGTTGTCGAGGGACGTCCAGGGAGCGGGGCTGCACTCAAATCTCTTGGTTGCCCTCGATGAGCGACGAGCGACCTGATTGTATTCCTGGCAAGCTCGGAGGGAAGCGGGTGCCCGCTTGGTTAGGCGCGGGGCATAGAGCGTCCTTTCCCCTCAGTCGAGATGAACTTCAGGCGTGATAGGCGACCAGCAGGATAAGGGGGGATCAGGCAATTAGTCGGCGAGGTTAGGTCGAAGTGTGCCCTTCCGTCGGTCGAGGACTCGGTCGAAGGAGGGCCGAGCTGGATGTGTGTGAGGTGATCTCGGATTGAAGTCCGGGGTAGCACGGTCTTTAGGGTGTAACAAAATAGATACCTCAACTCTTTTAATTTGTTTTGAAGATTTCATTCCATCTCCCAATAGTTTGATTGATTAAATAGGAGATGTCGATCAAGACCTCGGGTTGATCATCCAAACTTGCCAAGCTCGAAGAACTCAAAACTTGCCAAGCTCGAAGAACTCCCATCAATGGCGGGGCTCAACGAATCGCCTCCAACCAAGCTTGTGCAGATCGACCAAGGCATGACCAATCCCAAACTTATCAGGAGAATCAACCGTGGTTTTTGGATCACCAGAGCTCATCGAAGATTCACCTTGATTGATGAACACCAGTGTTCATCGATTCTCATCCACGAAACTCAATTCGTCGACTCAGAGGAGCTTGACCATCTGCAGATTGATCGACGAACAAATTTTTGTTGATATATTACATTTCTGATCCTTGTGATCTTCACTGTAGCTTCGATAAGGAAGCACGAACGATCTGTCGCGAGACACACGATGAGCTCTGACTATCAAATCAGGTCATCCAAGTCGCAACGAGCCTCCAATTTTGGCTGGAGCAGTTCGAGGTACGGTTGGCTTTGAGCTCTACCATTTGCCGACCTAGTCGTGCTCCAACCCTTGCACAAAATGGCAGCATGAGCACAACAATGGTGATCATCAATGCCACCATCTGAGGCCAGTGGAGAGGCAAAACACGCCGATCGATCTGTTGAGATGCTCCCCTTGCAAAGACTTACCGAATTACTCCCGGGAAGTTGAATCCTCTTCGTTTCATTGGTCTAAACCCAAAAATAGAAATTTAGCAAGGGTCATACAAATAAAATCCCATGAATATCAAGGATCACAGATTTCACCAGAGATTTCAATGTCTTTAAATTCTTTTTTTGTGATTTTTTCCTTCAAAAAATCTACTTGAGGGACACCTGGGAATTAGTACCGGACTGATCTGAGCCAAACTCGGCAGCGCTCGACCCAGAATCCCGGCACAGTCAATTTCAACCTCCCATGAGGTATGCTTCGCCATGACGAGCTTCTTCCTGAGCTCAACGCTTTGCGGAGCCAACACAACAACCCCCATCTGGACGCTTCCGAAACTTATCCAAGCTTCGAGCCCCGAAACAACGCGTTGGAAGACGATGATGCTAGTCATCTTTAGGATGGGAAACCATTACAGGTTGTTCCTTTCCATCTCTACACCAGTTACAAATTAAAACAAAGGGAAATTTTTTGCTCTCATTGCTTTTAACACATTTATTCTCCCACCGCTGGGATGAATTTTTGTCCTCAGGGTCGCTTCACGGGTCAAATACGTAGGGATGAGAATGGGCATGTCCAAAGCCCGATTGGGCTTCCAAATGGGCATGCCACATCATCATCCTTACAATTCCTTCACAAATTCTAGAAAAATTTGTGAAAGAATTGTAGGGATGATGATGTGGCATGCCCATTTGGAAGCCCAATCGGGCTTTGGGCATGCCCATTCTCATCCCTACAAATACGACTCGATGAACAGCTTCCCATTGATCCTTCTCGCCGAGGCCCGCCTCCGTCTCTATTTTTGGCATCAACAATCCACATTGATCAATCACCTGGAAACAACACCCGATATGAAGATGACTTATCCTGGGCGAGGATTATTTAAAAAAGAGTATGAGAACAACTTACGTCGTCAGCCATAAGTCGAAGGGGCTGCCCCCTCAGAACTGAACAACCGACCTTCATCATCAATACTAAGCCGATGGGTTAACCCCTCGCAACTGAACAACTCGACTTTATCTCGGTCATAAGTCGAAGGGGCCATGCCCCTCGCAACCGGACGACCTTCGTCGTCAGCAGTAAGCTGAGGGGCCAACTCCTCGCTACTAAACGACTCAAATTTGTCGTTGGTGATAAGCCGAAGGAGCAACCAAGCGACCATCATCGTCAGTAGTAAGTCAAGGGGCCAACCCCTCACAACTGAACGACTAGACATTATCGTCGGTCATAAGCCGAAGGGGCCATGCCCCATGCAACCGGACGACCTTTGTCGTCAGCAGTAAGCAGAGGGGTCAACCCCTCGCAACTGAACCACTCGACTTTGTCGTCGGTCATAAGCCGAAGGGGCCACACCTCTTGCAACCGGACGACCTTCGTCATCAGCAGTAAGCCGAGGGCGAACCCCTCGCTACTAAATGACTAGACATTGTCGTTGGTCATAAGCTGAAGGGGCCACACCCCTCACAACCGAACGACCTTCGTCGTCAGCATTAAGCCGAAGGGCCAACCCCTCGCAACTGAACGACTCGACTTTGTTGTCGGTCATAAGCCAAAGGGGCCACGCCCCTCTTAACTGAATGACCTTCGTCGTCAGCAGTAAGCTGAAGGGTCAACCCCTCGTAACTGAACCACTCGACTTTGTTGTCGGTCATAAGCCAAAGGGGACATGCCCCTCACAACTGGACGACCTTCTTCGTCAGCAGTAAGCGAGGGCCAACCCCGCTACTGAATGAATCGATTGGTCTTTGGTTATAAGCCGAAGGGGCCACACCCCTTGTAACGAGATGATCTTTGTCGTCAGTATTAAGCTGAGGGGCCAACCCCTCGCTACTGAATGACTCGACTTTGTCTTCGGTCATAAGCCAAAGAGGCCATAACCCTCGCAACCGAACGACCTTCGTCGTCAGTAGTAAGCCGAGGGGCCAACCCCTCATAACAGAATGACTCGACTTTGTTGTCGGTCATAAGCTGAAGGGGCAGTGCCCCTCGCAACCGAACGACCTTCGTCGTCAGCAGTAAGCCGACATGACAACCCCTCGCAACTGAACGACTCGACTTTGTCGTCGATCATAAGCCAACGGGGCCATGCCCCTAGCAACCAAACGTCCTTCGTCGTCAGTAATAAGTCGATGGCCAACCCCTCGCAACTGAATTACTCGACTTTGTTGTTGGTCATAAGCCTAAGAGGCCATGCTCCTTGCAACCGGACGACCTTCATCGTCAGCAATAAGCCGAGGGGCCAACCCCTTGCTACTGAATGACTCGACTTTGTCATCGGTCATAAGCTGAAGGGGCCATGCCCCTTGTAACTAGACAATCTTTATCGTCTGCAGTAAGCCGAGGGGCCAACCACTTGCTACTAAATGACTCGAATTTGTCTTTGGTCATAAGCCAAAGAGGCCATACCACTCACAACCGAAACACCTTCGTCGTCAGCAGTAAGCCGAGGGGCTAACCCCTCGTAACAGAACGATTCGACTTTGTCGTCAGTTATAAGCCAAAGGGGCCATGCCATTTACAACCGAACGACCTTCGTCGTCCGTAGTAAGCCGACGGGCCAACCCCTCCAAACTGAATGACTCGACTTTGTCGTCGGTCATAAGCCGAAGGGGCCATGCCCCTCGCAACCAAACGACCTTCGTCGTCGGTAGTAAGCCGATAGGCCAACCCGTCACAACTGAATGACTCGACTTTGTCGTCGGTCATAAGTCGAAGGGGCCATGCCCATCGCAACCAGATGACCTTCGTTGCCAGCAGTAAGTCGAGGGGCCAACCCCTCGCTACTGAATGACTCTACTTTGTCATCGGTCATAAGCTGAAGGGGCCACACCCTTGCAACCAGATGACCTTCGTTGTCAACAGTAAGCCGAGGGATAAACTCCCCGCTACTGAACGACTCGAATTTGTTGTCAGACATAATCCGAAGGGGCCATGCCCCTTACAACCGAACGACCTTCGTTGTCAGCAGTAAGCCGAGGGGCCAACACCTCGCAACTGAACGACTCGACTTTGTCATTGGTTATAAGCCAAAGAGGCCACGCCCCTCACAACCGAACGATCATTTTCGTCAGTAGTAAGCCGAGGGGTCAACCCCTCGCTACTAAATGAATCGAATTTGTCATCGGTCATAAGCCGAAGGAGCCATGCCCCTCGCAACCAGACGAACTTTGTCGCTAGTTGTAAATCGAAGGGCCAACCCCTAGATACTGAACAACTCGAATTTGTCATCAGCCATAAGCCGAAGGGGCCACGTCCGTCTCAATCAGATGACCTTTGTCATCAACAATAAGCCAAGGGGCCAACTCCTTGCTATTGAACGACTCGACTTTTTCGTCGGTCATAAGCCAAAGCGGACATGCCCCTCGCAACCGAACGACTTTCCTCGTCAACAGTAGGCCGAGGGGCCAACCCCTCGCAGCTGAACAACTAGAGTTT
The DNA here is from genome assembly GCA_030789695.1 of Scilla litardierei. NCBI lineage: Eukaryota > Viridiplantae > Streptophyta > Magnoliopsida > Asparagales > Asparagaceae > Scilla > Scilla litardierei. The sequence goes on from CM061142.1 coordinate 462,780,321, forward strand.
ATCTTTGGTCGTAAGTTGAAATGGGTCACACCCCTTGCAACAGAACGACAACCCACGTCGTTAGTCGTAAGATGAAGGGGCTACTCCCTCGTAACTGAATAACCGAACTTCGTCGTCAGTAGTAGGCCGAGGGGCCAACCCCTTGCAACTGCATGACTTGACTTTGTCGTCGACCATACGCCGAAGGGGCCACACCCCTCATAACCAACCGACCTTCGTCATTGATCGGCCCCGGATACACACCCGGGAGACAATCGTAGTTTTGCCGCAAGCGCATGGTGTAGTGACGAGCGGGTATCGAACACAAGGCGGTGGTGTTGGCTCCAATCTATCCTAGGCTGTCTCGACTACTAAGGTTTATTGGTGGAGGTGGTTATGATGTGATGTAATGACAATGGTGATGGATATCGATGTCGGTGATAAAGATGTTGGATAAATATCGATTCAAATTCAATATAATAAAAATGCCCAGGGCTAAGAAATCCCCACTACGGATCGTCATGCATCTCTGTGAATCACGAATCTCAATGTTGCAAGACTTGGATTGAGGTGAACTAGTCGTAACTAAGTAGAGAACCAAGTTCACGCTCTCGTGCTATTACCGGTCTATAGCAACCTAGATTAGAGCCCACTCTCGTGCAAACCCTAACCTAAACCACTAGCATTAAGATCGACATCATTGTCCAATTGCAACTTGAGCTCACTCTAGTGCAAACTCGAGTTATGATCTAGATTGTGATAACTCGTATTCATCCAATCTCTTGCAAACTAATATGGGTATAGATTTATAATAAAAATGCTAGCTGTGGTCCAATCTCTTGCAAACCAAGTCTAGTGAATCTCGATTATAAATCTAAATCGAATATCTAGACCTTTCCATTGATCAGAGCCCAATCTCTTGCAAACTCTGGATCAATAGAAATTCCTAACTATCGGTAATAAATCAATCACAATCTAACCTTCTAACAATTCTAGCAACACAAAAATTCATTCATCACAAATCTGACATGAGATCCATAGGGTTCATCCCCTTTCCTAGAACAACGATCAACCAAGCATAGCAATAACGATCTATGAATCAAAAAAAGCATTGCTTGCATATAAAAAGATATCAAATCGATGATTCAAACAGCAAGAACAAATATACTTAGCTTTGATGAAGAAATTTAATCCAATTACAAGCTTTTATATCTGAGAGGGGGCCTAGGGCATGGCCTAACCTCTAAAAAAGTCTCTTAGAAAATAAAATGGAAAACCCCCCCTCTAATGACGGCTACAAACCCTATATATACCCCTCAAATCCCTAGAAAATAAACCGAGAAACCCTTTAAAATTCGTGCCCATAGTCAGCTCTGGCCGCAGCTTACGTTCTGGGCCTGCGCTGACTCGACCGAGTGAGATTCTCACTCCGGCCGAGTAGCAGTTTCAGCACTGCAGCATCAACTTGCAGAAATCCTCCAGATTTTATCCGACCTCCGATTGGTGCGTTCTTGGTGGCGTTGGAACCTTCATGAAGTCTACTATCCATAAAATATATGAGAAAAAACTTTGCCCACTGGAATGATAACAGATTTCAAAAGAGTGAGAGGCTGTCTGAAAATCTGGGCTTGTTTCACTCGGCCGAGCAGAATTCCTCACTCGGGCGAGTGGAGTTCTCTACTCGGCCGAATAGGGTATTTTGATGTACTCCCAAAATTTCAGAGAGTCTGCTTCAAAGTTGGGGTTTGGGCACTCTGGCACTCTGCGTCACTCGGCCGAGTGGAATTCATCACTCGGTCGAGTGGACTGACGTGCGTTTATTTTTCATATATTTGCGCGCGTTTTCTCCCGTGTTTTTCCATTATTTACCACCGTCTTGTATTTGTTTTCTCGTGTTTTCTCGTTTTCTTTCACTTTTCCGTGTTTTTGGTATTTTGCAGGAATTTCTAGCATTTTGGACATAAAAACGACGATATCATGAGTCCCCGGAGCAATGGGAGGAGTCACGCGTGATCCAGGGGGTCAAAGCAATGAAGATTGATACTCCTCAGCCCTCAACCGATCGGGTGGACCAGTCACCCGATCGGTTGGTGCACGCGTATCCTACCCGGGCGGCAGCTGAAGAAGAATAGCAGCTCACCCGATCAGTTCAGCGATCGGGTGAACCGACGGAGCTCTCTGTCATTTGGGCTGAATTCCAATCGATCGGGTGACTTATCACCCGATCGGTTCACATGTAACAGAATTTTCTAAGAGACGACCCGGACAGCTCAACCGACCAGTTCGTGGACCGTTTGAATCCGATAGAGCTCTCGGCCAAATTGAGCGTAATTCCAACCGATCGGGTGACTTATCACCCGATCGGTTCACCTATAGCTGCAATTCCTCATTTGGCGAACCGACTGAGCCACCCGGTCGCCTCAGCGCCCGGTTGAAGATTTTCGAAGCTCTCACCCGATCGGTTGACTCATCAACCGATCGAGTGGTGGATTTTCTGCGGGTTTGGACCTGAACCATTAGGGTTTTGAAGTGGGGCTATAAATACACGAGGCTGGCCGACTTTGGAGGGGGTCTCCTCTAGTTTTTTGGGCTTTTTTCAGCCCCTTTGTTGGGAGGCTTAGGATAGATTAGATTAGGTCTTTGCTCAATAAATCTTGTACCGGATTGTTGGATTCGAATCAAGATAAGTATTTTTCTTCTCTCATTTTCTATTGTATTGTGTTGTTTTCATTTTGCTCTATGGTGAATGTTTGTATGTTATTTGTTTTGCTTGTTTTTATGTTTCTCACCATGGAGTAGTGTTGATGAACCCTAATACGGGTTAGGGTAGGATTGATGCTTGGTTGTTTCATTTGACTTGGTTGTATGGCATGTGTTCGATGAAATGTGTCAATGGGGATTTCTAGAAATCTGAGTCCAATTCGTATGACAACACACTAGATTTGTTGGGGATTGGGGTCCGGTGCTTGTCCAGTCAAGATCCGCTTCGATGTATTGCTAGAAATCACATTCGACCTATTTGGACATTAGGGTTACGCGGGGGTGTTTCATTGTCATCGGCGGGAGAAAGACCGCCTTTGACCGTCGGGCCAAGGGGGAATAAACTTGGCGGTTGACTCCCTAGCCATAGCTCACGCCCCCAGCGTAGACATCGAGTCCTAGCACGCGGGAGCGGCTTGAACGAAGTGTTGGGAGATATCATTGTGGCCTTAATGCTCCCGGTTGCGGAAGGTGTTAATGGACATGGGAATGCCCACCGTCCGGAACCGGGTAGGCCTAGCGTGCTTGGCACCGACCGGAATATCGGGCCATGGACGCTAGGTACCACCTTTTGGGGCAATGTCTCACCTTGGGTCAAGTCAAATGCCAAGTGTCATGAGTGCTCTAGCCCATGTTTGCGGGGATTCATTTCGTGTCTTTTTATTTCTTCTCTATATTTCTACACTTCACCCATATCATCCGCGTAGCTAGCACACAACCTAGGCGAGGCTAGTAGCCATTCAAGCCATCCACCTCCCTGAGTTCGATAAACCCGCACCCTACACTAACCGTGCACTTGCGGTAAAACGACACCGCGCCCATACTGTAAACGGGGCGCCGGTCAAGTTTTTGGCGCCGTTGCTGGGGAGGCGTTCGGTTTGATATTAGCTTAGCTTGGGTTCGTTAGACTACGCATAAAAACCCAAAAAAAATTTCTTTTTCTTTTAAAAAAAATATATATTCAATAACCAAGAAATTTTTCCCCCACCATTATATTATCTTTTTGTTATTCTCTTGTGCTATTGACGCTCCTCTCTAGTTTTCATATTTTTGTTGTCCAGGTATCTTTGATATTACCATGTGGAGATCAAATTTCGATGCTCAGATGGGAGGATACGATCCTTATTCGGTTGTGGTTTGTGAGACTTGTGGGATGTCGGGGCATGTGTATTATGATTGCCCATTTACGCTCGAGAGCCTCCCCCACCCCAAGGCCAAACATTTTCCTACAACCTTAGCCCAAACACCTCCCATCCATTTCCTCAACCTTATACCCCTCCACACACACAAGAAGAATCAAGCCTAGTGTCTCTCCTTGAAAGTGCCATGTTTAACCAAGGCCAAATATTACAAAACTTGATGGTACCAATCACCGAGCCGACACCGATGAGAGGGGATGAAGGAGAGGATATACCCACCTTCATGGTTGAGACCACCATGCCATCGGCCACCATAGACACATCTCATGCCGATGCCCCAATTTTCCCACACTACCACTTGGATGACGAAGCATTTTTTGATGATGATAGTGAGGATGTGGAGATTTCTCTAGGATCTGTGGGAGAGACTTTTCATCTTTATCTGGATACCCCATATGAGTCCTATGAGAGCACCGAGGAGACCACAGAGCTTATGCATACCGGCGAGGAGGATGTGCGTGAGGACGATGACACCACGACCACATACGAGTGGTCTGCTCCACATCCACCTCCACAGCCATCTCTGTCACAGCTTCCTCCTTGGTCGGTGGTCAACCATGAGGATGTCATTCAGGACATCAGGCAGATGGTGGAGCATGAGCATATCATCGAGGAGGATGTGCATGAGGGTTTGGATACAATGGTCCACTCTATGGAGCCCGAGTCACATCTACCTTTACCGTCGCTCTCCACTTCTTCTGCGGCTGAGCATCTACTTGAGCATATTGCCCCTATTCAGGGAGATTTTCATACTCACTCTCACTCCACATTTAAGTTTCTCTTTTCACGTCCTATTCCTTTAGACTTATATATTTTTGACACACCATATCTCTCGCAGGACACATGATCGACTTCTCTTGAGGTATGCTGCGGTGTGTCACCACCTGGAGAGCAACTTCACATGTAGAGCGGGGATTTGATCGTCGCTAGCACAGAGGATAGCATACCATTTCCAGGGAGTGTTCGCCACATTTCATATATTTTACCATCATTTACCGGCGACTATCTCTGGGATACATTTATTTTGGGAAATAAATTCTTGCCATGGACTAATGCACCTCGTCCTTTGCAGGTCACAGGTGGACACCTACGAGGGATGCTTGGAGGTGCATTGCTTGGGTCCATTGGCACACGTGGCACAGTGCTTATGGCGGAGCCACAAAAGGAGCAGTTAGAGCAGCTACCTGCCCCACTTCAAATCTTGGATCCGCCTATGCTCAGGTGTATCCTAATCCAGTAGTGTAAAAATTTACCGCTTTCTAGTTTAGATTTGAATAATCTCGTTTCCTCTCATTAGCGAGGGGAGCGTATCTAGGATTTGCTTTTGCATCATAACAACCCTTCATGTCATGACCTTCTATCATTTCACCTCCACATCCTCTTCCGAGGAGAACGAGCAGACTGTCTCTCCTGCATTCTGATTTCTTTCTTTTCCGATTTTCCCCTAGCATATTTCTGCATCACATTGATCATATCATTTTGCTAGCATTGTCATGTTCAGCTTGGGGGAAATCGACTTTTGTGTGCATGTTTTCGTGTGTCGTTGTCGTGTGTTTGTGTCTTTGAGTCCTTCGTTGCGTTTTATATCTTTTATTCTGTATGTTTCTTTTTCTTTATTTTCCAGTTTCATTCGTGTATTTTTCGTGTTTTTCATTTTTTGTGTCGGTGCGTAACTCCCCTACATTTTCATTGCCCTCCCGTATTTACTACTATTGCATTGAGGACAATGCAAGTTTCAGCTTGGGGGAGTCGCACTTCGTGCGTCATTTGTCTCTTTTTCTTCATTATTTGAGTCGTTTTTCTCCGTGTTTTTCTTTTTTCTTTTTTTTCTTTTCTTCTTTTTATCTCTTTCTCCCAGAGATGAACCATATGATGAATCGCCACAAAATCACACACACCTAGCATGGCATCGATAATCGCATTCACTAACCCTAGGATTTCGAGGTCTCTTGCATTTCATGCATCGCGGGTCCACTTAGATTTTTGTGAGTCGTGCGTCGTGCCTAGCTGTTTGGTGTGCTTCTACTTTGTGATTTTACTTTATATACCTGTCCAGGAATGACCCCTAGATTATCATGCTTCGATTTGAATATGCGGTATTTATTTTCCCTGTCTGCTTCTGCATGCTATATATATATATCGTGTACTTCATTTTGCATGTGTCGGGATTCCATAATTAAGGACTAGGATAACCCATTTAGCCCATGCTCTATTTAGCGAGAATAGTTTCCTTTGCCCAAGTGTTTAGATTCCGACTTCCTTTTTGTTTGTACTTGGTGCAAATCCCCTCGTCGTGTACCGTTCTCCCACTTGAGAGAGTACACATGTGTATAGCCAAAAACCCAAAAAGCCAAAAAAAGAGAAAAGAAAAGAAAAACCCAAAAAGAAAAGAAAAGAAAAATTTTGTATAGCCCAAAATCCAAAAAAATACAAATACCCAAAACCCAAAAAAATTCCCGTGTGAATATTTTTTCCTACTTACCGAGAATAAAGGGAAGGCGAGAATTTGCACCGAGTGTTCTACTCCACATCATCTCAATCCCCATCGTTTTTGAAAACACTTGGCTTAGGAACTTTTTAGCTAGTATCTAGGTTAGAGTGGTGTGATTTCCTTAACCCTAGTTGTGGATTCCCCGATGCATGATACGCTTCTATTCTTATACTCTTCTCATGCATGCTTGAACTAATATTCACCGCAATTTCAAATTCGAATCGGTATTTGGGTCGTTTCCTGGGTCTGTGTATATCGAGCTTTATTACACATCGTAGATAGCGACACCGACTGCTAGCGCACGACCACACTCACTCGCGCTTCACCGCGTGGGCCCACGGCATTTCTCTGGACTTGTTTTCCTAGGGTTTAGTGATGTGATTTGGTGTTTTCTTGCTTGGTGTGTCGTTTTTGATTTTGTTGGCCCTGACGGACGATCTAGGATATAGAGTTTTCTTTTTCTCTCTTTCTCTCTATTTTCTCTCTCCGAGCTCCTACTCTCACTCGTCTTCCTCGAGGACGAGGAAGAGTTCAGCTTGGGTGATTTTGACGTGCGTTTATTTTTCATATATTTGCGCGCGTTTTCTCCCGTGTTTTTCCATTATTTACCACCGTCTTGTATTCGTTTTCTCGTGTTTTCTCGTTTTCTTTCACTTTTCCGTGTTTTTGGTATTTTGCAGGAATTTCTAGCATTTTGGACATAAAAACGACGATATCATGAGTCCCCGGAGCAATGGGAGGAGTCACGCGTGATCCAGGGGGTCAAAGCGATGAAGATTGATACTCCCCAGCCCTCAACCGATCGGGTGGACCAGTCACCCGATCAGTTGGTGCACGCGTATCCTACCCGGGCGGCAGCTGAAGAAGAATAGCAGCTCACCCGATCGGTTCAGCGATCGGGTGAACCGACGGAGCTCTCTATCATTTGGGCTGAATTCCAATTGATCGGATGACTTATCACCCGATCGGTTCAACTGTAACGGAATTTTCTAAGAGACGACACGGACAGCTCAACCGACCAGTTCGTGGACCGTTTGAATCCGACAGAGCTCTCGGCCAAATGGAGCGTAATTCCAACCGATCGGGTGACTTATCACCCGATCGGTTCACCTGTAGCTGCAATTCCTCATTTGGCGAACCGACTGAGCCACCCGCTCGCCTCAGCGCCCGGTTGAAGATTTTCGAAGCTCTCACCCAATCGGTTGACTCATCAACCGATCGGGTGACGGATTTTCTGCGGGTTTGGACCCGAACCATTGGGGTTTCGAAGTGGGGCTATAAATACACGAGGCTGGCCGACTTTGGAGGGGGTCTCCTCTAGTTTTTAGGGCTTTTTCAGCCCCTTTGTTGGGAGGCTTAGGATAGATTAGATTAGGTCTTTGCTCAATAAATCTTGTACCGGATTGTTGGATTCGAATCAAGATAAGTATTTTTCTTCTCTCATTTTCTATTGTATTGTGTTGTTTTCATTTTGCTCTATGGTGAATGTTTGTATGTTATTTGTTTTGCTTGTTTTTATGTTTCTCACCATGGAGTAGTGTTGATGAACCCTAATACGGGTTAGGGTAGGATTGATGCTTGGTTGTTTCATTTGACTTGGTTGCATGGCATGTGTTCGATGAAATGTGTCAATGGGGATTTCTAGCAATCTGAGTCCAATTCGTATGGCAACACAATAGATTTGTTGGGGATTGGGGTCCGGTGCTTGTCCAGTCAAGATCCGCTTCGATGTATTACTAGAAATCATATTCGACCTATTTGGCCATTAGTGTTACGCGGGGGTGTTTCATTGTCATCGGCGGGAGAAAGACCGCCTTTGACCGTCGGGCCAAGGGGGAATAAACTTGGCGGTTGACTCCCTAGCCATAGCTCACGCCCCCAGCATAGACATCGAGTCATAGCGCACGGGAGCGGCTTGGACGAAGTGTTGGGAGATATCATTGTGGCCTTAATGCTCCCGGTTGCGGAAGGTGTTAATGGACATGTGAATGCCCACCGCCCGGAACCGGGTAGGCCTAGCGTGCTTGGCACCGACCGGAATATCGGGCCATGGACGCTAGGTACCACCTTTTGGGGGCAATGTCTCACCCTGGGTCATGTCAAATGCCAAGTGTCATGAGTGCTCTAGCCCGTGTTTGCGGGGATTCATTTCGTGTCTTTTTATTTCTTCTCTATATTTCTACACTTCACCCATATCATCCGCGTAGCTAGCACACAACCTAGGCAAGGCTAGTAGCCATTCAAGCCATCCACCTCCCTGAGTTCGATAAACCCGCACCCTACACTAACCGTGCACTTGCGGTAAAACAACACCGTGCCCATACTGTAAACGGGGCGCCGGTCATGGACTTCCTACTCGGTCAAGTGGGTCTTCTGCTGTGTTTTCCAGAATTCCAGAGACTTTGCTTTGATTTCCTTCAGAAATTCTGACTACTCGGGCATGTGGAGTTCTCTACTCGGCCGAGTGGGATTATCCACTCTGTCGAGCACATTATGGCTCAAACCGTTTTCGTATCAGTTGTGCTCAGCCGAGAATGCTTCTTCACTCGACCGAGTGGAATGTGTACTCGGCCAAGTGGCCTATTTCTGAAAGCGACTCTTCTCCTCCTCGCCTCTTCGTCGATTCTATCGATCTTCTTCTTCTTTTGCTCATCATCCAGCGTTGTTAGCTCCTCGATAAGGCCAGGGCGATGCTCCGGTACGCGTGCAAGTCCTTTAATTTCATTTATGCTCCCGATCGCTCCATATTTCTTGAAATCTGACAAAAACAAGAAATAGTGAAAAGCAACGCAATATCGTTGAATAATCATGAAAATCACAATATGAGCAATCGAAATGGCAAGCAAACATGCAGAAAAAGGTGTAAAATATGGACCGATCAAAATCCCCCAATCTTGCCTTTTACTTGTCCTCGAGGAAGATAAGTAGAGAGACGGACTCGGGAAATGAAAACAAAGGAAATGAAATTAAAGAAAAAGAATACAAAGTGGAAGGGTTCGCCAGATTATTCTCTCAGATCTCAAGCCATAAGCTACACATCACGATAACTCGAAAAATAAAAATCATGTGCTATAAAGATTTCATATCTTACTTAAACATGGTACTTGCAAGCTTTTAAGTACAACAAAAGGGACTCTCTAAATTCATACAATCAATTCATATCCACATCACGCATTTCATAGAATTTAATATTCAAATGTTGGTGGTGCACTTTTCAATCAAGAGTTATAACGGAAGCATATCAGAATCGCACCAAGCATGCAATGGAGAATAGAATAAATCATGGCATTCACATATTTATATCGGTTCATGAGAAATCTCCATAACTAAAGTATTTTGCTATGTTTCAGCATTATCAAACTTTCCCATTCGTGCACCTCTCCACTTTAATGTCGCACTCACTCATATGGTCAAGTGAATTCACCCCCCAAGCTTAGCTTGAGGCTCGCATCTAAAGGAATATGATAGTGAAAATGGGATTTTTGCCTTGGTTTTCCCAAGTATTTTGTGGCTCCAATAATGAGATAGAGAAATATTTTTTTTTTATTTTGAACTTTTTGTTTCTCAATTTTCTTCTTGGATTTTTGTAGGAGCTACACGATTTGTATTTTTGGTTGTTGGCTCCTTTTTGGCTTTTTGTACTTTTTGGAGCTAACCTTTTTTTCTTTTGTAGGGAGGTTTTGGGAAATAAATGCGATATAAGTTGCTTTAGGAGGTGAACTCAAGTGACATGTAGAGAATAAAAAGATATATGTGGAGAAGGAAATGGTGTAACACTCGGTTCACTCTAAGATGTGCACAAATAGTTAAATAAGATAATACATCAACTAAACTTATATGTAAGCATGGATATTCTCAATCATTTCAATAAATAGTGAAGTTGAGCAGTAAAGAGTACAATCATATCAGGCATGCAACAGAAGGTGAATAAGACAATAAGGCAGATGCTTCCGATATACAATTGATGCGTGAATCTTGGTGCACTTCTAACAAAAGCATACTAAACACTAATCCATACATTCAGCTTCAATTAATATCATGCATTCATGTAGAGGAATCATCCAAAGAATATATAAGCAAGCACATGGATAACAGGATACTGAAATACTCCAAATAACATGGCAAGAGTAGTAAGCATCGTGATGGCTACTAAAGCAATAAAAGATATCATCATAAGGAACATATCTAGCAAAAGGAGGAAAAGAAAATAAAGAAATAAAAATAAAAGAGAGGAAAGAAAAGAAAAACAAGCACACAATATGATGCATGAACACACATAAAAGGAAAATAAGATGGAAAAATCATAAAGATGATGCAAAAATTTTGAAAAATTCTAAAACCCTAAAAGTGAGTAAAAGTTCAACTAAATGGCATGTAAATGCACTCCCCCAAGCTTAAACTTCACATTGTCCTCAATGTGATCATAAAAGGAAAAATATGAGGAACAACGATAAATATGAGGGAGGTGAATGAAAATGATGAAATGAATGACATGAAATCCTAATGCAACTACATGCACATGCAATGATGCATGAGAGCGCCTTCCCCCAAGCTTATACCAAACAATCCTATTCAAATGACTTAATCAAAAATGTCATGGCTTCACTAAGCGACATTAAGTCAAACGAATAAGAAAGTAAGGTTTCACTTGAAAGAAATGCTCGATGGTAGTGAGCAAAAGGATGTGTCGTATCAAAATATGAAGAGGGCAATTAATATATAAAATGGGTTTGGGGTGTAAAAGATTTCTGTTGCCATCATATGAGGTGATATTTATTCAAGCAAATCTATACGGTCCTCTCGCTGTCGAGAGGATTCGTGTTTATTGAAAACATAAAATTTTATGCTATTGCTATACTACTGGATTGATATCACCTATAGCAAAAGGCGGATCCAGTATGTTTGCCGGTGCAGGCAACTGCTCCAACTGCTCCTTCCGTGGCTCTGCCAGGCACGTGTGTCCACGAACACCAACAAACTCCAGCAATGCATCCTACAGCATTCCCACAAGTACTCCACTTGTACCCTGCAGAAAATAGGATGCATCAGTTCGCTGCAAAAATTTCACCCTCATAATAAAAGTATTCCAAAGAGGATCATCTATAGAAATATATGAAATAAATTGTGGTGGATGATACTTCCATGGAAATAATTCAATATCCTATTGTGCTTTGATAACTATCTCCGTGGTGTCCTCTCGCAGTTGCTCAGGTAACTTTGGATCATAGGTGTGGACCCCCTTGATAAGTTCGTTCAAGCATACCTCCCATCCATAATCATATGTGTGCTGCAAAAGGTACGACGTGTCAAAAATATCTAAATCAAAATAAATATCAAATGGAATACAGGATTCAGAAATGGAATGGGTAAAAATATCCCCCTGAGTGAGAGCATCAAGTTTTGTAGGATAGTCCTCGGTGTCAGTGGAAGGATGAGGTGGCTGCGGAAGCTCTAATGGAGGAGGGTAGTGCTCGGGATCCTCATGAATGGCTGTGTCCTCGTCCCGATGCATGACCTCCTCGACGATAAGCTCTGGCTCCGTGTGTAAAGCGTCCTCAAAAGAATGCTTTGGCACCGTGAGGTAAATAACCTCAATGTCTTCTCCATCTGAATCATCTTTGTCCATCCACTCATCGTATGGACTAGATGTATCTGTGGGTAGAGGAGTGACGACGGTGCAACCCGACTCTGTAGGAAACACATCCCGAATGTCTCATCGTAGTTCTCTCATCAGAAGTGGCTGCATCCGTTCCTGGAAC
>CM061142.1:462793008-462818008 GCA_030789695.1 Scilla litardierei
TCCTTCCTCTTCCGCTCATCCTCTATTGCTGATAACTTCTCAAATAAGCCGTGGGTAACACTCCGAAGTGTACAAAAATCCTTTGATCTTGTTTTCGTTCCAAATCGCTCCATATCTTCTGAAATACGATAAAAACAAGAAATAGTGAAAAGCAACGCGATATCGTCGAATAATCGTGGAAAATGCAATATGGGCGATCAAAACGTCATGAAAACATGCAGAAAAAAGGTATAAAATAAGGAGTGATCAACCTCCTCCCTCAACACAGGGTCCACCTGGTACTTCAGAGCAACCATACCTGCAAGTAAAAAACATATTATGAAGAAGGACGAAGATCGAACAGTTGATGGGCAGTATAGGATCGACCTTTCGTCCATACAGTCCGATGCAGCACCAAGTCGGACCACAACCACTTCTTCTTCCTTATGTTCTCTGGCAGGTTCAATATTGCATTGGTGGCTTCCTTCTCCGCTTCAGATAGAGGCTTGTCCTAAGCCAGACCCAAGTCAGGCAAATCCCATCTAGTGCAAAAGCTCGCCTCGCCTTGAAAGACCACGGATACGAACTCCTCTTTCCAATTTGAATTTAAGGACGGGAGATCATCAAATAGCTTCCTGCCTGTGCAGTCTATTATTATGTACCAACGGGGATTCTTGAGGGGATGAATCGAGAAGAAGTAATTGAACAACCCCATCGACGGTTCAACTTTCTTCATCACACACAGAGCGATGAAACCAACCAACGCACCTGTGGCGTTTGGCATCAACTGACAAAGTGAAAGGTTCAATGTACTCAGTACGTAGTGCATGAAAGGATGCATAGGGAATCAAAGCCTGCGTTGGAAGGATTTGACATAAACGCCAACCTCCCGATCGTCGGGACAATGAACCCTTTCATCCCTCTCCGGCAACCGGATTCAGTAATCGAGCCGGACATACTTTCTTTGGAATTCATGGATTTGATCGGCTCCAACTTTGGATATTTGGTTGGTGATCAGGCTGGGCACCACGGCTCCCTCCTTATTCTTCTGCATGATGGAAACCGAGTTCCTCCCGGAGACATAAACGGATGATGAGGCCATTTTCAAAAGGAGAAAATCCAAATTGAGAATGATGAAGACGATGACTTCAACTTTCTCCTCCAGAACCGTTTATTTCGTCAAGACGATCACAATGTGTTGGGACACTTGTCGAAGATCCGAGTCTCTTAGTATCTTGGATTTTGAACCGATGAATTATCCAAATCAGCAAAGTGGGCACTTTGGTGCCTAAAACTCGAGTATTAATTCCTCGACTGTCGTGCCCTATTAATGCGATGTAACGTCTCTTGACCCCAACAGGTGAACTGTCTGAGGGTGAGCGACAGGTGCCATTGTTGAGTCATCGGGTCAACACTCAAGGGGGCTCGTTCGGCGAGCGACTAAGGCCCATAAAGCCCACGAAAGAAGTCTAAAGCTAACTCAGTCAAAGCCTACATACCATTCACCCGTTGCACTCCCACTAATTGAACGTGAGATTGAAGGTGAGCTCATAAATAGCGGGGATGTGGGCGACGGTTATCCCGATTATAGGGGAAAGATTATGGCACCATAATTGGGGACCGTTATCCACCAAATATCACTAAAGAGGCCTGAGAGGTCTATAAATACAGGGGGGATGATCAGAATAAGTAAGGTATGAGATCTGATACTCTGACATTACATACTCTAACTTATATTTCTTCTTCGCAGGAGCTTACTACGCTAGACCTGAGACGAGCCTACGTGGGTCGATCTCAGCAGCTCCAAGCTCCATACCTATCTTAAGTCCCTTTCTAACTTAAACATCGGAGGTGATTTGGGTCGGGACCCAGATCTGAACCCCCTGACGATTCCTTGTGGTGTAGATCATCGAGGACTAATCTAGTGGAAAGGTCATACAGGTACTTCTCAATACCAACCGATCGAGGCTCGATCTATTCAAGGGTCGAACAAGCATCACAAGTCGACTACCAACTACCAACGACCCTGGTTCTACCAACCTAGTGTCCCATTCAACCGACTGACGAGGCTCCAACTCAGCAAGAAGGGGTCCACACCAGCATCTTGATTGTTTCGGCCATTCTTGGCCTTAACAGATTCCATCTCCTCTTCCATTGCTAGCCGCCACTATACAACTGTGCTCGAAGTATGTGCTTTATCAAATGTCAAGGTATTTTCGTGCTATATGTTTAGGTCGTATGCCTGCATGTCATCAAATGCAAACATAGAAGCAGAATAGATCCACTCTCCCAGTCTATCTGGTGCTTTCCTAGTCCTCAATGACATCGCACCTCCAGCTGACCCTGGGCAGGAACCTCACCATCAGTCTAAATATAATCTATTTGTATCTGCTCTCCCTCAGCAGTCGGGTCCTGACACGTCTCATCATCTCATTTTTCTATCTATAGAGTAGGTGGCTCGACCTCAGTGTCGACCTTCTCAGGCCTATGTTCACCATCTGAATGAGTCAACTCCGGCCTGACTATCGACAACTCATCAAATATGACATGCCTACTGGTAAATGTTTTCTTGGACACATGGTCTATAGGTATCTAAGCAAGATGGCCTTCCTGGCCCTCGAATCTTGCTTGTCTTCCTTCTGCAAAGCATAGGCAGGACATCTAAACACCTTCAATTACAAGTAGTTACCAATCTTCCATGTCCACTCCTCCTCGGGAATTTTGAAACTGATCGGTGATGATGGTAGTCTATTGTTGACACAAGAATGCAGACCCCCAAAAAGGTATGCACACCATCACCCCCAAGTGCAAGGGTGTCATAGCAATATATTCCCGATGAGTTTGGGGTCGAATCCACAGGAAGGCAGTGATATACTATCTATTGATCCTGGTTGGTTATGCTTTGATTTATTAGGTGGAGGTGGATTACAGCAAGTCGTAATGGCGATGGATGTGAAGGTCGAGGGTGTCACAATCAACAAAACACAACCAAAGACTCCACACAAAAGAAAACAAATAAAACAGAGAAAACAAATGGGAGAAAGATCATTAGGGTGTCGGTATCCCAACTATTGCTTCTGGCATGAAAAATGATGTGACTGTGCCAATATCTTGATACACCATCACAAAATATATCTAAATTCGGTGCCAATCTCTAGATACACCTCCTCTAACGCAAATTAGTCCTAACAATAGGGTTCAACCTAGAAATAGAAATTTAGATTCAATATTGCAAGCATCATAAGAAACAATCAAATAGATCAAATAAACAATTAAAATACTTAGCTCAATAGAGATTCAAGATCCAATACAATCTTTCATCAAATAAGAGGGGGATCGATGGCGTAGTCTAACCTCTGAAAATGTCATCCAAGAACCAAAATGCGGGATTCCCCCTAATGACGACAACAAAAAGTATATATATAACCCCAAGAAAACCCTAAAAACACCCCTAACTCGACTTGTGCCCAATCTTGTAGCCCAGTTAGCTCGGAGCGCGGCCGAGCACATTGCACAGTTCTGCTCGAGCACAGTTTTCAGCACATATTCATCAACTTGCAGAAATTCTCTAGGACTCATCCGACATCTGTTTTGTTCGTTCTTGGCGGCGTGGAACCGCTATGAAGTCTACTATCTGGAAAAAAATATGAGAAAAATAGTCTAAAATCTTGGATGATAGCAGATCTTCAAAGGGTGAAGGGCTGTCTAGTTTTCTGTACTTTCTACTCTGCTCGGCCGAGCGCAAGTGTCGCTCGATCGAGCACACCCTAGCGCTCATCGAGCACATCTTAGGGTTCCAAAACGCAGCTTTGAAATGTGTGGGAACTCGCTTGGCCGAGTGCATGGGTTGCTCGGTTGAGCTAATTTGACAGCGAATTCCTAGGCAAAATGTTGGGAGTCGCTCGGCCCGAGCACTTGGGTCGCTCGCCTGAGCGGGCTCTAGTCAGTCAACTCCTTTGCATATGCTTTTTCCCTTCTTTTTGTGACATCAGCTCGGCCGAGCAGGATAGCCGCTCAGCAGAGCGACCTAGAAATTCAGCTCCAGACCAACTCCACTCTTTCGGCCTTTTCTTTTTTCTTTCTTGGCTTATTCTCCATTAGCATGAACTCCTCAAATATGATGCCATTAATGCTCCAACATCGATGATTATGTCCTCCTCTCCCACATGCTCCAAATTGCTTGATATTCCCTGAAAATACAATAAAACACTCGAGAGTCAAATAGTTCAGGAAATCAATGAAATATGGGAATTTAACCTGCTTTAAGCAGTGATTTTAACGTGTAAACATACGAAAAATATGTGGAATTTAGGGACACATCATCTATTCACGAGGTGCATGACAGTTGTCACGGGTTCACCCCAATATTCCTTAGGAAGTCCAGCAGTCAAGCTCAAGCATCGGCACTTCTCCATCAATGTACGGTTTAGTCTCTCTGCAACACTGTTTGATCGTAGGTCTCCAGACGCAGTGTAGTGCTATAAAATACACTGAGATCTGCAGAATTCTTTGAACACACTTGACAAGTATTCTCAACCATTGTCTGATCTCAATACCTTAATGGCTCTCCCAGACTGCTTTTCAACAAAGGCTCTCTAAGTCTTAAACTTCTCGAAGACTTGATCTTTAGATTTCATCAGATAGATCCACATTTTCCTGGAGTAATCATCAATGAAGGACACGAAGTACTTCGCTCCCTTAATCGTAGGTACAGAAGTTGGCCCCCATACATCTGAAGTACATAGTCAAGTAGCCCTTTGCTGCTATGCTATGTGGTCCCAAAAGCGTGTCTTTGTCAAATTACCCTCAGCATACTTCTCGCAGAACTCCAATCTCTCATTCTAGCCTGTATCAGCTTCCTTTTACGAAGCACATCAATGACTTTTCACTTAGAGGTCATATGCGAAGATGCCATAGCTTTGCCGATCCGTCACCATCTGTGCCCTGAGAGATGTTAGTCTCACCCTCCATAGTTTGCCCCTACAGCGCATATAAGTTCTGTACTTTCCTTCCCTTCATCACAACAACAGCACCCTTGGACACCTTTAATAGGTCACCTTCAATGACCATCCTGCACCCAAGTCTTGCTAAAGCACCAATATAAATCAGACTCTTTTTTAAGTCTGGCATGTGACGTATGTCTGTAAGCGTCATGATGACTCCATCATGCATTTTGATTCGCACTTCTCCAACCCACACTGCCTTGCAAGCCATGTTATTTCATATGCCTTGCAAGCCATGTTATTTCCTATTAGCACGTTGTCTCCTTCCCTGGAACAATACGAACTGAACCAATCAACACCAAAGTGTGCACAACGAAATAAATAAATAAAGTGACGCCAACTAAATCAATGCAGAGTTAGGATCTTGAAAGAATTATAAAAAGCACAAGAACTATCACAGAATCAAAATCAGACAGTCATGCAGAGAGTGAAGGATTTATACTGGTTTGGCCCAAACTATGGCATACGTCCAGTCTTTCATTGTTACGGTTCCCACTAGATCAAAGATGACAATTTAGATAATACACCGATTACAAAATCTCCTCCAAACAATATGTGCCCTTTCGAAAAAAATAACGCTACCACTTTAGCAATTAAAATGTCGCATGCACATAACTAATGGATAGATCTTATCAGCGACTTTGGAACAAGGAATAACTCCTCTTCCAAAGCTCGTAGTCGCCTCAAAGCACTTTCGTCGTCTGTCACCGGCCAAAAAAAAGAGCTTTGCTCAAGAACCTGTAAGGAATTCTTCTGTAATTCTCTTCGTTGTGCTGCCTAATGTCAAAAAGTTGTATCTATTGGTATTTATATCATAGAAGTCCTTCCTAAGGTAGTAGAGGACGTATTAAATCATGTACATCTGATTTAATTTCAAAATAGATCAATAGACCAGATTAGAAATCGAAATATGGGCGGTTAAAGGTTTTTGCACATCGACACATCTGTGCACATATATGACATGTAATGCACAGCTTGCCGAAAAAGCTAGGCTATCTTTGTTATCTGGACCACCAAAAAAAGAAAATTTATTTTTTGTTTTGAAGGGGCGCACACACGATATACCCACGCATTGTACATACCAACGACACCACTACGTGTCTTCGGAACACGATTTTATGCCCCACGGCCATTCAATGATTATAATAAAATATAGTTTCGTTTTGTGAATTTCATCACTTCCGTATTTCATGACTAACTCTTCTCTTACGACGGCTGGCATTGTACACACACAAAGGATCATCATTATTTACCGCCCATTCCAGCAAGTCTCAAAACTTCTTCTTCCGAACCGCTTCAACTTTTATCTATTTACACTCGTACTACTCCGAAACTAGGACACCAAATTTGCTCCTTATTTCTTTGACTAGCCAACAACTGTTCCGCACGTGCGGACAATACCTCCGGTCGATTGCAATCCAGACCGCCCTGCGTCTGAACCGGAGCCTGTTCTTGAACCGCAGAAGTAACCGCCGCCGCCGATTTCTTCCTCCTCTTCGGCGATGAATCGGAAGACGAAGCAGAACTCGAAGGAGTAGAGGAATAGCTCTTCGGCTCCGGCGACCGCTTCTTCACCGGCGACCCGGCCTCCTCCGCCTCGATCCGGAGCGGGAAGTTGAGCAGAGCACGTGAGCCGCGTATGCGGTACGCCGCCCGATCGTACGCCATCGCCGCGTCCTCCGCCGTCTCGAACGTCCCCAGCCAAACCCTTGCCCCGTTCTTCGCCGGGTCCCTGATCTCCGCCGCGAATTTCCCCCACGGCCGCTGCCTAACTCCCCTGTAATGCTTCCCCCTCGACGGCGCCGCCTGAGGCGGTGGAGGCGGTGGAGCTATCGCCAGAGATGCCACTTCGATCTCGGCCTCCGATTCGATCTTGACGTCGGCCGCGAGAGGACCGCCGTGGGAGAGTGACGGGATCCATCCGTGGGTGAGGGCGTCACAAAGAGTCCCGTACACTACCATGTCCTCGGAATCGTTGGAATGGAAAGGGCAATCCCGCCAGTTGTCGGCGACGAGCGTGTTGAAGGAGGAGCTCCGGCTGTATTTTGGAACGGTTGCCGTCGGGGGTGAGATCGCCGCGGCGGAGCACTGGATCTCCATGGAGGGAGTCCGGTCGTCGAGCAAATACTGGCGAATTGAGTCGAGGAAAGCTAGGTCGGAGTCCATTTTTGAGGGGTCTGTCTGGTCACCGCTGCGTGAAGATAAGGATTCGAGAACTGGTTAGTGAGTTTGGGCTGGGCGAGTGGATTTGCGGAAGGATGGAAGGGGGAGTGAGCTATTTATATAGGATGAGGAAAAACGATTAGGTTTTATTTTGTAATTTTTTTATTGCAGTCGCTTTTGAAAGGGGTCAGGCGACGGATGGGGGCGAGAGATGGGTGCAAGCTTCTTTGAAATTTCGCCCGTGGAAACACGTGCTTCAATTGTAGCTTGTGAGTTTATTTGTTCCGTGAAGTGGGTCCGACTTTGTCACGTGGGAGTGATGTCACGCTGTCATGCGGCAACGAAGCTGCCTCGTCAGCATTAAGTTTGTCGCGTTGTGGAGGACGCTTCTGGTGAAAGTCCGGCCGTTGTTTTTGATCGGCTAGTTTGATCGGGGGGCATGAACTAGGTGTCTAAATCTTTGTTAGGGTTGGTAATTGCCTGGCAAAAGCTTAACAAACCAGTGAGGCACATTAAAGGATGAACCCGAGTTTGGTCCATTAAAACCTGCCCTCGGTGATTTAAGGTGAATCACTGGTCAATTTATCTGTGTGTATTCCTCAAACAAGACCGAATAATGATTTCTTTATAACTTTTAGAGGATTATCTTTTAGTTGATATCATTTCTTACTAGATGTCTTGTTACAATTACAATAATATCTTAAGGATATACATTCTCCAACATCTCACACTTGTAGTTACAGTCAATTATTACGGTATCTCATACCGATTATATCTAATAAACACTCCAGTCTGTTTTCTGTTTTGTAGAATGTCTTTCATGAACGGGCCTTCTACATTATCGTCAGTACTAACTATTTGTATCTCAATGTCCCGACGTCTTTGGATTTCACGTATCAAGTGAAACTTCCTTAGTATGTGTCTAGATTCCTCGCCACCTCCAGAAACTGTATCAGGCGAGCCAGAAGTCTCTGCCTGAAACAAACTTGGCGGCTGTTCAGCCGCCAACGAATTTTACTGCAAAAGACTTCGAGAATGACGACCTGCTCGATTGAGCCCTATCTTTATATCTATGCATTTAAAATTACATGTAGCTTCATCTTTAGTTTGCTTTTGTACGAACTTTTATTTGAATGTCATTTTACATTTACTTAAATAAAATTTCGTTTTGCTTATAAATGAAGTATGAGTGCCTAGTGGAAAGTGCCTCGACGCACACAATCATTCGTGAACATTGCTGTTTTAATAGCATTAATAAATATGACGGTCCTATTATCACAATTTCAGGACTGTCCAAAATAATCGAAGGATCTGGTGAAGCAATAATATTGCTCCCGAATAACACAAGACTTCAAACAAAGAATGCATTATTCTCTCCTAAATCAAACAGGAATCTCTTAAGTTTCAAGGACATTCGTTTAAACGGATATCACTTAAAAACCAGAGATGAAAATAAAGTTGAATATCTGTATGTAACTCGTCAAAAAGATGGCCAGAAGACCATTTGGGACGATTCAAGGGACTCCCGTCGGGTCTCTACCATATATACATTCAACCAATAGAAACCAATATGACTGAGCACCAGACGTGCCCATCATTGCCAGAGTTCCAACTCTGGCACAACAGACTTGGTCACTCTGGATCAGCTATGATGCGACGCATCATCACTGAATCCCGTTGACCGAATTTGAAGAACCTGAAGTTTTTCATAAGGGTGAATTTCCTTGTCCCCCTTGTTTCAAAGGAAAACTAATAACGAGACCATCCCTCCTGAACGTGGGATTAGAGTCTCCTGGCTTCCTTGAGAGAATTCATGGTGACATTTGCGGGCAAATTCACCCCGCAAGTGGCCCATTTCGGTACTTCATGGTACTGATTGATGCATCCACAAAATGGTCATATGTGTGCCTCTTGTCCACAAGCAACCTAGCTTTTCCAAAGCTATTGGCACAAATAATATGGTTGCGGGCTCATTTTTCCGATAACCATATCAAGAAACTACGTCTTGATAATGCGGGCGAATTCACTTCACAAGTCTTCGAAAACTATTGCCAGGCAACGGGTATTGAAGTTGAACATCTGGTAGCACATGTTCACACCCAGAACGGATTAGCAGAGTCTCTTATAAAGAGACTCCAATGGATTGCACGTCCATTGCTTATGCAATCCCAGTTGCCAGTGGATGCTTGGGGTCTGCTATTTTACATGTCGCATCACTCATTCGGATAAGGCCCTCTGGAGGTTATACATTATCCCCGATGCAACTTGCATATGGCGCACCTCCGGATATCTCTCATTTGAGAGTGTTGTTGGATATGGAAGACGTTTGTACACCCTTGTGGGGGATGTACGAGGGAATACGGACCTCAAACGTCGCGTACACGAAGTCGTGTGCGAAGGGAATCTGTTCCCTTGCGGAGAGGATCTCTGGATGAGTAGGAAAGTCGCATTATATATGCATAAGTGCATGCGACATATGGCTAATAAAGGGGGAATATCTTAAGCTTATGTTGTACCATGCATATGGTACAACTTAAGCTTATAATGTGCCATGTATCATGGTACACCTTAGTTAAATTGTTCCAAAGGAACAATTTACCCTAAAATAACTACCTTGGGGGCTATAAATAAGACCCAAGGGTAAGCCATTTCTGACACTTTTGCATGGCATTCATGCATGCATCTTCATCCTAGCGAAGCTCTGCCGAAATACTTCCTCTCCCTCTATCCAAGTTCTTAATCTAAAGTAGAGATTTAGATTGTGGATTTAGTAGCCTTACTCCGTTCGTGAGAAGACTCGATCCGTCGTGGCGAATCCGAAGGCAAAGTTCCGAGACTACCGTGCCGCATACGCAAGCGTAAGTCTCAACTTTAATTATCGATCCTAACTCTGTTTTGGCAGGATCCTTCATTGGTATCAGAGCCATATGGGTTCGCCCCGGTCAAACCACCGCCCCGTCGAAACTATGAACGAGTCGTTGTCTTTTTCACGAATGGGACTCCTACCATTACGGATATGGTAGGAACGCTTCGTGACGGAGAGAACGCAGCGGTTGTTCTTTTCACGTTAGGGTCTCCTATCATTACGAATATGGTAGGAACTCTCCGTGACGGGAAGAACCGACCATTCACGTAGTACGTTATTCATTTTTGGCACACGGCCATTAGGAAATAACTAATTTCTCGACGAACGGGTGCTTCATCGACGAACGGGTGCTTCATCGAGGAAGAAGGTGGTAGTTATTTCCATCGGGAAAGATGAAATTTGGTGCATGTGCACCATGGCCAAATGGGCTATGAAGGCCATGCACCCCCCTCCCCAAGCGGAGGGGGTTGGCTACGGCCAATAACCACCGGCGACCACCCCATCAAGGGGGAGGAGTGTGTGCGGCAACCCCATTCAAAGGGGGTGGCCGGCCATGGCCAATGGGGTCATGGCCGGCCAATGCCCAAAATGGCCTTGGCCATGACCGGCCATGGCCAAGCCATGGCCGGCCATGGCCAGGCCGGCAGTGGCCGGCCAAGGCCAAGCCGGCCTGGCCGGCCCTGGCAGAGGCCAGGGCCAATGCCCTGGCCTCGGCCAGGGCATGGCCGGCCCTTGCCGGCCTCGGCCAGGGCAGAGGCCCTGGCCGAGGGGCCAGGGCCCCTGGCCGGCCAGGGCAAAGGCCCTGGCCGGCCCTTGGCCATGCCCCGGCCAGGGCAGAGGCCCTGGCCGGGAAGATGTTGCAGACCAAAAATTGGTCGACCAATTTGGTGTTTTTGGTCGACCAATCCGACAGAAGGTTTGGGTCGATTGCAAACTTGTCAACTGACCCATACGGGGTGACAAAAGGCCTTGGTCAATCTCGAATGTGCCGATTAGCCCATACGGGGCTAACCACAGTGCCGACTAGTTCATACGGGACTAACGTTTTAATGAAGTTTTTCATTGGGCTCTACTCCTTGAAGATTAGCCATAGTGCTCTACTTCATGCGAGATTAGCCATGTCATTGTGCTCTACTCTACGGAGATTAGCCAATGTACACATAACATTGTGCTCTACTCTACGGAGATTAGCCAATGTATTTTCAAATTTTTTTAAAAAAATGTTTTTCAAATAGGTTATGTCCCGTCCTTAATCGGGATAGCGCAATTTAGAATTCCAAATCCTACCACGATCCGGCCATGGTTATCTAACCTATGGGTGTGTAGAACAGGTCTCGTGGCTTGGCAATTGTTGCGCTAAAATTCTTTGCGCAAACTCTCACCTATTCTATTTTGAAAGATATGTTTTTCAAAGTATTTTTCCGCTGCTAATACCATACGGGTATTATTTCTGATTTCTTTTTACTTGAGATAAGTAAGAGGGATACTTTGAAAATTACTTCTAGATGGTAGTTGGGAACGTAGTGAACTTCTCGATTCTAGAGTAACATTTCAACGCATCCAAGGAACTTATCAAGTGTTTAAAGAATCGAAACTTTATGCATAGAATTTTGATCGTGTTTTTCATTCTCTTTGCAGTTTTTTGAATCGAATATGTCTACCGCTTCTAAAAACATTGTCGCAGAGCTTAACAAAGGTGAAAAGCTCAACGGCGACAATTATAAACTTTGGTCAATAAAAATCCAATATGTTTTGGAGGAGCAAGATGTGCTCGAAACACTCCAAAATATAATGGAAGAACCTGAGTTGGGCAATACGGCCCAACACAAGAGGGACCGGGAAGCTTATGATACTTGGACTCGAAAGAACAAAATAGCATGTATTACGTTACTGTCCGCAATGGACAATGACATAATGCGTCTATTTCGGGAATTCGACCTAGCCAAAGACATATGGTCTGAGCTAGAGATAAAGTTTGGTGGAACTTCGGTTACCAAACTCCGCTCCTTAAATATTCAATTTGATTCGTACAAGATGCGACGAGATCATTCTATGAAAAAGCATCTCTGCCACATGGCGAATCTCATATTTGAATTAAAGGATGCGGGTGTTACGCTGTCTGACGAACAGCAGATCCAAGCAGTCATTCGTTCACTCCCAGATAGCTGGGATAACATGAAAATGCACCTCACTCATAATGAGTGCATTAAAACTTTAAGCGATGTTTCAAAACACCTCGAACTCGAGGAAGAGCGGATTCAAGCCGCAAAACCTAGTGCAAAAGTGCACGTGGCCGCTAGTTCCTCACATGGGGGAAATAAGCGGAAGAATAAACGCTTAAGGTTTGTGAACGAACGAAAGCAAGAACCGGAAACCTCAAAGAAGACTAAGAACAAAAAGTGGCAAAAGAATGTGCACTCAAAGAAGAAAAACTTGAAGAAGATCAAGTGCTTTAAGTGCAACAAGTACGGTCACTTCGCCCGTACATGTACGGATGGAAGTGATAAGGTAACTTGTAGGGCTAGTTACATATGTGTTTATAGTTCCATGTTTCTTGCTGAATCTAACTATTTTTGGTTGATTGATTCAGGGGCCACAGACCACGTAGCGAAGGACAAAAGGTTCTTCGTAGAGTATCGAAAGATAACTCAAGGAACAAAGTGGATATACGTCGGCAACAACACTCGTGTTGAAGTCAAAGGCGTCGGAACATGTAAGCTAGTTCTCGACAACGGCCGGACATTATTATTGCACGACGTCCTCTTTGCTCCAGATATTAGAAGGAATATTGTTTCCGTGGTCATGTTAATGTCTTTAGATTATGAATGGAGGTTCTATAAACAGAAGGTTGACCTTGTTTGTAATAGTTCTTTAATTGGGTCGGGTAATGTTTGTAATGGATTAATTGTTTTAAATACAATGTATGATGATTCTTCTTCCATTAATGAAAGTTTCCATTTAACAAATGCTTCTAACTCTGAATCTGAGATCATTTGTTGGCATGCAAGACTTGGTCATATTGGACCAACTAGAATGAATAGACTTGCCAAAAGTGGCTTGCTATCTAATGTTTCAAAAGTTGAAATGTCAACTTGCGAACATTGTCTTGTAGGGAAAACTTGTCGCAAGCCGTTTGGAACTGGCACAAGGGCCGAAGTTCCATTACAGCTTATCCATTCGGACATTTGCGGTGCAATGAATGTTAAGACAAGACGCGGGAAGTCTTATTTCATCACTTTCATTGATGACTTCACCCGTTTCGGTCATATTTATTTGATTTCCCACAAACATGAAGCTTTAACTTGCTTCAAAAACTATATGAGTTTAGTGGAAAATCAACTAGATCGCAAGATAAAGGTCTTGCGAACCAATCGGGGTGGGGAATATCAATCAACGAGTTTTAAGGAACTCTGTGATGAAAAAGGCATAGTTCATCAAATAACTATGCCTTATACTCCACAACAAAACGGTGTTGCGGAAAGAAGAAATAGGACATTGATGGAAATGGTCCGTTCAATGATGTCTCAGGCAAATTTGCCTATCACCTTTTGGGGTGATGCATTATTGACGGCAGCATTCATCTTAAACCGTGTACCCTCGAAGTCGGTAAGTTCTACTCCTTATGAGTTGTGGAACAATAGAACTCCAGACTTAAGCATTCTAAAACCTTGGGGTTGTGCATCTTACGCACATTTATCCTCTCACAAATATGGCAAACTTGGGCCACGTGGGAGGAAGTGTATCTTCATCCGATACGCTGAAAACTCCAAAGGATATGCTTTCGTGGGTCAAGAGGACAATGTGGGTCTAATAGAATTCGAATCGAGGGATGTTGTCTTCTTGGAAAACGAGTTTCCAAGACAGGGTGAGATAAATCAAGACTTATCCTTGTTTGAGACTTGGGATCAAGAAGGATCGGAACGTTCGAGTGGGAGAATTCTTGGTGAAGGAGAAAATACGTTTCAAACTTCACCAATGGATGATACGAACGATACCAATCCTATTCCGAGTGGGAGTGATATTATTCCAAGTGGGAGTGATGTCATTCCAAGTGGGAGTGCTCAAACTCAAACAAGACGTAGTAATCGAACGAGGCTAACACCTCTGAGGTTTGAGGATGAATTTCCTCAAACATTCATGACATTACTACAAGATGATGACGAACCTGCAAATTTCAAACAGGCCGTCACATGCCCTGCTAAAGATAAATGGATAGCGGCTATGTAAGAAGAACTTCAATCCATGAAAACAAACCAAGTCTGGGACTTGGTTGATTTACCTAAGGGACGTAGAGCCATTGGGAACAAGTGGGTTCTCAAAATCAAGCATAAGGCTGATGGCTCCATCGAGAAATATAAAGCTCGCCTTGTTGCAAAAGGTTTCATGCAACAGGAAGGAATAGACTACGAAGAGACTTTCTCTCCTGTCGTGCGTTTTACCTCCATTCGCTTAATTCTGGCAATGGTGGCTTGTTTGGACCTCGAGTTACATCAGATGGATGTAAAGACTGCTTTTCTTAACGGAGAACTAGATGAGGAGATCTACATGGAACAACCAAACGGGTTTGTACAAGAAGAAAACAAACATAAGGTTTGTAAACTTCGTAAATCCATAGATGGTCTTAAACAATCCTCAAGGCAGTGGTATATGCGCTTTCAAGAAGTCGTTTTGTCGTATGGTTTCTCCATGCTCAACGAAGACAACTGCGTATATATTAAGAGGATTAAAAACAAGTATGTAATTATGTCTCTTTATGTAGATGACATACTTATAGCCGGAAATGATAAGCGTCTTATCATGGATATCAAAGCTTGGCTTTCATCCGTCTTTGAGATGAAAGACATGGGTGAAGCTGCATATATCCTTGGGGTTAAGATCTCAAGAAATCGTTCCAAGAAACTTCTTTCTCTCTCTCAAGAGACATATATAAAGAAAGTCTTAGAACGGTTTAATATGTAGGACTGCAAGCCAATTGATACTCCAATAAGCAAAGGCGAGGGTCTATGTTTGGAAATGTGTCCCAAAGATCCAAAAGAAAAGAAAGCTATGGAAAAAGTTCCATACTCCAGTGCTGTCGGGAGTCTGATGTACGCCATGATGTGTACCAGACCGGACATTTGCTATGCTGTTGGTATGGTAAGCCGTTACCAATCCAACCCAGGACAGGCACACTGGAAAGCGGTGAAGAGGATATTAAGATACCTCAAAGGGACTGCGGACTATGCGTTATGCTATCAAGGCAATACCTTGAGACTCGAAGGCTATACCGATGCTGATTGGGCGGGTGATCTCGACGAGCGAAGATCTACCTCAGGCTTTGTTTACTTGCTCGGGAATGGTGCAATATCCTGGAGCAGCAAGAAGCAAACCTGCATCGCCCTATCAACCATGGAAGCCGAATTCGTAGCATTCAGCATGGCGGTCCAAGAAGCTGTTTGGCTTAGGAAATTCTTAGACAGGCTGATGAATGCCACTGACGCGAGCACCGTTCCTATATACAGTGATAGTCAAGCTTCGATTGCCTATGTCAAAGATCCTAAATTTCATTGTAAGACCAAACACATTGACATTCGATTCAAGTTTGCAAAGGACTATGACAAACGGAAGGAAGTAGACATAGGATACATATCCACGCATGAGATGATAGCGGATCCCCTTACTAAGGCGATCCCCAGAGATGTTTTTTTCAAACACTTATCATCTATGGGAATGTGTAGGTGCTGAGCTGTATCATGTAATATTTCCCATGTCTATAGAAGATCAAAATTTAATTTGCATACAAGTTTCTTACAAATGATTTTATATACATTTGTGTTTAAGTCTCAGCTATTTTATTGTGTGTATGTCGGACAGATTAAGGTTGGCTCTCTCACATGAGCAACCGCCTTATCTTATCAGATGGATAAGATAGAGATGAGACTAGTTTAAAGTCAAAATCATTAGACAAATGATTTAGATTCGTGACTTAAACACGATAGTCGAATGAAAGATCTGCATCATATGGATGCTTACAAAAGATCTGAGATCTGTATCACAAGGATATTTGAAAGAGATCTCATAGGATTTTTAAATCCTATCTGTCTTATGCCGGATGAGAGTCCGTGAATATTTCACGAGTAGTAAGGGGACTCAAAAAGATAGGCACTGTGGTGTCTAATCTTTTCATCTGTACAACATCATTAAGACATACTCTCCCTGGGAAAGGAGTGATGTTGTAGTACGTGTTCATACCACGTATGCATTTCGACCACTGAGTTAGTAGCAATAGTGTTTGCTATTATGTGAGACTCAAAGGCCATACGGGTCTTAACTCTTACCCTCAAGGACTCCAATTGGTTCCTTTAGATTTGACGAGATGATCGCTATCTTAGCATGTTACTAATGGGCTATGATAATTCTGCTCGGCGGGGCACGTTAGAAAAGCGAATCAAGTCAAGATCAGAAGGTTCGCAAGAAGAGGAAGATTGATTTCATATTCGCATTTGGACTTTAATAATTCAAAGCTGGCCAGCCAATTGTAATCCAGATGGGATTCAATTGTTGAATATAAAGTATAAGAAATGTGAAGAAATAATCTAGGGTAAAGCATGCGTTGAACTACTCAACTTTGCACCTTCGAGGTCGTTGTGTATCTCTAACAAGTGCACAACAACAGACTCTACGCGCATGACGGTCGCACGGTCTATTTCTCGGTATGATAGATGAAAGAACTAAGAGAAAGACGTTCTCTTACAATCCCCTCAAGTGTGAGTGGGAGATGTTGGATATGGAAGACGTTTGTACACCCTTGTGGGGGATGTACGAGGGAATACGGACCTCGAACGTCGCGTACACGAAGTCGTGTGCGAAGGGAATCTGTTCCCTTGCGGAGAGGATCTCTGGATGAGTAGGAAAGTCGCATTATATATGCATAAGTGCATGCGACATATGGCTAATAAAGGGGGAATATCTTAAGCTTATGTTGTACCATGCATATGGTACAACTTAAGCTTATAATGTGCCATGTATCATGGTACACCTTAGTTAAATTGTTCCAAAGGAACAATTTACCCTAAAATAACTACTGTTTCAGAGTGTTTTCTCACTACAAAGCGTTGACTGTGGAGAACCCGGTCAACGTGGTCAAGGGGCCCGCTTTGGGTCCCTCGGGGGCTTCGAATCGGTGCAGAAGGGGCGAGGGGAAGCCTCGGCCCTGGTTGAGACGCTCGGCCTCGGACAGGTGTGCTCGGCCTCGGCTGGAAGGGGGACGAGGGGTAGCCTTAGTCGCCCGGGTAGATGCACGGCCGACGGGTGGCGAGGGAGAGTCTCGGACCCGATTAGGACGCTCGGCCTCGGTAGGACGTGCTCGGCCACGGCAGGCTGACGGTGAGGGGAAGCCTCACTGTCCGGTTGATCGAGTGGTCGGAGAGGGGCGAGGGGTAGCCTCGGCCCGTTGATCTGTTGTCCACCTGCGCAGACGAGAACGCTCGTCAGGGGGCCGGACCTTGGTTCCGGCCAAATCCCCTCCGATGCCTAAGTCAGATAGAGATCTGAGAAAGGAGGCCCGGCGGAGACGGTCTGACTCGTGAGGAGATTGTAACGGCGTCTCTCGGCGCGAGCGGGGGAGGAAGGAGATGAATTGGGGGAACGAGGTCGTTGATGGAGTACCTTAGGTTTTGTTACCTGAGATGCGGTCCTTTTCTTCGTTGTCTTCCCGGCCCTTTTATAGAGCTCCCGCTGGATTGCCTCCGGCCCACGTCCCACGCCCGCCATTGATCATGCCCCATTAGTCCCCCCTCGCCGCCGCTCTCTCCGCCCTGCCAGCACCTCCCCATTATCGCTATTTAGTGGTCGCGCGTCCGGGGGAGTGGTTTTCGCAGGAGTGGGCGAGCGACCAACGGGTTATCGGGGCCGGGTCGGATCAGCGCTCGAGGAGATCCCTTGTAGGGCCTTTTGTCGAATGGGCTTTGAGGACACGGATGGGCTCTTGGGCTCATGCTTTATGGGTCTCGGTCAAATAGGCGTAACAATTGCCCCCATCGGTCGGGTCGATCGGCCTCGGCCGGTTCGGCTCGGCCGATGTGACCTCTGCCGATTTTGACAGGCTCTCCAGTCGATGCCGACTCATTTATTAGTCGTCATCATGAGTTAGCCCGTTCGATGTTTTTAAGGCGCGGGTTCCGAAGCGCCGTCGGCCTTCAGATGTTGCCACGTGTAGCGGCAAGCTTATCCCTGCCGCTCGCGGAGTCGTCTTAAGTGGAGAAGCCGAGGGATTCGTGAGCCACCATCCCCTCGTCTTTCTTCTTTGTGCTGATCCCCTTTCTGTCTGAGCTTCCCCCCATGTCGTCTTCCTCTGATACGGGCTCGGTTCGGTCGGAGCGCGATGCGGCTCCGGGTCTGGCGGGTGGCACTCCTTCGGCGATCAGTCAGCACGGGGATGATCTTTCAGGGGTTCCTTCTGAGGTCTTAGCGTGACCTTCGTCGATCTGTGCCACCGCCATCGGGAGCATGCGCTCCTCCTACCTGCTCCCGCCCTACTCGGCTCGTGCCCCTGGGGCTGACGAGCGGATCTGCTCTCCTGGTCCTAACGAGGTCGGAATATATGAGAAGTGCTTCCACTTCGGGCTCCGTTTCCCGCTTCATCCTTTTATCGTTGAGTTCCTTCAGGCCCACAATGTGTGCTTGTGTCAATTCTGTCCCAACGCCGTCGGGGTCCTCGTCGGGTTCGTTGTCGTCTGCATGCTGAAGGGTGCGGTGCCCTCTCTCCGCCTCTTTGCCCAGTTCTACCGCTTGAGCCTCCACCAATCGGGGGCATGGATTTACATCAGCGCCCGCCCGAAGATGTCCCTGGTGCTGGGGTTGCCGAGTTCTCTGAAACGCTGGAAGGGGGAATACGTGTTCGTCACATTCCCCTCGAGCGTACACTTCCCGACACGGTGGGTAGCGGCCGGTGCCGTTGTTCTTAATCTGGGTGAGCCGACGGTTGCTGAGCAGCAGATGGCGAGGGACATGTTGGCGATTCCTCCGAGGGAGCGCTCGATCGACTTCCTCTTTAGTGACTTTAATTTGCGTAAGACGGTGTGGCCCCTAGGTAAGCTGCTCCGAGCGTTCGCCCCTCGAGATCGCCCAGGCTCTGTTCTGTCTCTCATTTGTCCTTTGAGTGCAGGTGGGTTCCCTCTCGGTCCTTCTCCTGCCAGCGCTCTCGTGCAGTCTTCAAACCCGGATCCGCGCAGAAGGGACCATGTGTTGGCGGTCCGGATGAAGCAGCGGGTTGTGACCGTATCCGGAGGCTCGAAGCGAAAGAAGATGTCGTCTCCCTCTCTCCCCTTGCAGGGATCCCCTGAGAGGCTCCGTGGGGGGTGTCGAGGGGGCCAACGTTCAGCCGACCGCTGACCGACCTCATCCCGCTCCCGTTGAGGTTGCTTGGCTGTGGGCCGGCCCTTCACCTCTTCCGGACAGCTTTCTCCCTGATGCTTACAGTCGGTATCTGGGGGCGTTCCGCTCCGCTCCTGGCGAGTTCCCTTCGTCAGGGGAGGGTCTTCTTTGTCCACGCTTTCCAGTGGGTGAGAAGGAGTCGGTGTTCTCGAGCCGTGGAGCTGCCGCTCGAGTGGCCGAGAACTGTTGTCTCCCTCCCGACCAGGCGGTGTTGGACGGAGTCAGAGGTGATTGCTTGGCTACCTTCGTGATCCAGGCTGGTCAACAGGTAGTGCGTCTCTGCTTGTCCCCCCGTTCTCCAGCCGCTTTTGCCCTCTTACCTTCGTTGCTTTGGCACAGTTGTCCTCGGTGGGCCTCTCGATGAGGCGCCAATTCGCGGCTCTTCCCAAAGCCAAATCCGTGGCTGGGCTAGGCCCTGAGGTCCCTGGTGAGGAAGAGGAGGAAGCTGGTCAGTTGGAGGAAGCGCGGGTCCAATCCCTGAACTCCCGCATAACTGAGCTGTCCTCTGCCCTGGAGGCGGCGGATCGCGAGAGAGCCGTGGCTCTGGCCGCGAAGTCCGAGGCCGAGACACGGCTTGCCTCTCTTTTAAAAGACGTCGACGCGTCTGGAGGAGTCAAGCAGATCCCCGGCCCGGCTGCTGCCCCCGACACCTCGGAGTTCTCCGATCGTCTGGATACGGCGGAGGAGCAGGTGAGGGCCCTTGCTGCCCAATTAGGAGAGAAATCCCGGGAGATCGAGAAGGAGAGGGCGGAGCACCAACGCCAGGTAGAGACCCTAGAGGCCCAGCTGCGTGGGCTCGAGGAGGTGGATCCGACTCGGATCGATCGGGATGCCGTGGCGGAGTATGCCACCTCCTTTGTGGAGACCGCCTTGGCGACGTCGTACGAGAAGGGCTTCGCCCGGTGCCAGTCCGAGATCCAAAAGAAGTTCCCGCTCTCGGGGATTGACTTCGAGAAACTTCGGATGCACCCTGACGCCGAACAGAGCAAGGGGGTGACCCTAGTGAGCTGCCAGCTTGTGGCTCCACCGGTGCCCCCGGAGAAGAATGAGGGAGGGGAATGCCCCTCGACCTCTTCGCGTATCCCTCTGTATGCCTTTTCGCTTTATCTGGAAAGGGGTGAATTTAAAACAAATTTATTTCATAGGAAGTGATACATCTATTGAAAGTATTTGCGTAAATATTCCGCATTCCAAGTGTGAGTGAGAACTCTCCCTTCCATGTCGGCTAGTCGGTAGGCTGCGGTCCGAGGACCTCGACGACTTTGTAGGGTCCCTCCCATCTAGCCGCGAGCTTCCCTTTGCGAGCGGTATCGGTGGTGAAGCCCGCTTTCCGGAGGACCAGGTCTCCGAGGTGGAAGCTTCTCCCTCGCACCCGAGCGTTGTAGTAGCGGGCCACCTTCTGCTTTTGGCGGACGATGGTGGCCAGTGACTGCTCCCGTCGCTCGTCGAGGAGCTCCAGGCTGAGCCCTAGGCCCTGCGAGTTCCGGTCTTCGTCAAAGTATTTGAGGCGAAGAGATTCTTCCCCCAATTCGACCGGTACCACCGCCTCGGCCCCGTAGGTGAGCATGAAGGGGGTCTCGCCCGTAGCCTCCTTGTGGGTCGTCCGGTATGACCAGAGTATCCCGGGGAGCTCTTCCGGCCAGTTCCCTTCGGCGTCCTTTACTTTCTTTCGGAGGGGCTCTATGATACACTTGTTGGCCGCCTCTGCCATCCCGTTGGTTTGGGGGTGTGCCACCGAGGCAAAGAGGAGCTTGATTCCCCATTCCTCGCAAAAATCTTTAAACCCTGCTGAATCGAACTGCTTCCCGTTGTCTGTGACGATGGCCCGTGGTACTCCGAATCGGGAGATGATGGAATTCCACACGAAGCTTTTCGCTTTCTTCCACGTGATGGTCGCCAACGGCTCGGCCTCGATCCACTTGGTGAAGTAGTCCACTGCCACGATCAGGTGCTTCCGCTGCCCTCGTCCTGGCTTGAACGGTCCGAGGATGTCGAGCCCCCATTTCGCAAAGGGGAGGGGGCTCACGATGGGGATGAGCTCTGACGGGGGAGTCGAGATGTGGTGGGCGTACCTCTGGCATTCTTGGCATTTCTGCACGTAGCTTGCAGCATCTTTGGCCAAGGTCGGCCAGTAGTACCCCTGCCTTAAGATCTTCTGCGCGACTATCTTGCCCCCGTGGTGATTCCCACAGATCCCGTCGTGAACCTCCTGTAGGACGTAGTCAGCTTCTTGCGGTCCGATGCATTTCAGGTATGGGAGGACGTCCGTCTTGGTCCAGCGTCTCCGGTAGAGCGTCCCCTCATGGATCACGTATCGGAGTGCTTTTCTCTCCAGGGTTCGGCGCTCATCCCCATCGGCCGGCACCTCTCCGTGGGTGAGGTACCGGATGATCGGGTCCATCCAGGTGGGCTCTTGGTCGATCGCCATCACCTCGTGCTCCATCGTGCTGGGGGACGGCAGGTTCTCTATGTAGATGGTGCAGCCCAGCTCCTTTGGCGAGGACGAGGCCAGTTTTGATAACGCATCGGCCCGCGCATTCTCTGATCGTGGGAGGTGTAAGACCTCCACGTCCTTGAATTTGGACATCGCCGCTCGGGCGACTGGGAGATATCTCTGCATCGCCTCCTCCCGTGCCTCGTAACTCCCTAAGAGTTGGTTGACAATGAGCTTCGAGTCGCTGAGGAGGCGGACGGACTCGGCCCCGAGCTCCAGGGCCAGCCTCAGGCCGTTGATCACAGCTTCGTATTCCGCCACGTTGTTCGTGGCCGGGAACTCGAACCGCAACACGTATTCCGAGATGTTCCCCTCCGGAGATCGGATCGCAATCCCGGCCCCTCCTCCTGACTGCGTGGCCGACCCGTCCACATGAACTATCCACGCTCCTGGATCCTCTGGCTGGAAGTGGTCAGTCGAAAGAAAGGACAAGGGTTGAGCAGTTACCGTCCCCGGGCCTTCTCCCTCTGGGGGGCCATTTCCTTCCGTCGTGCATTCGGCGATGAAGTCGGCTAGGGCCTGTCCCTTGATGGCCGTGCGCGGTTTGAATCGGAGGTCGAACTCGCTCAGCTCCACTCCCCAGTTTAGCATCCTTCCCATTCGATCGAATCTCTTGAGGTTCTGTTCTAGCTGTGAGTCGGTCAGGATTAGTATGGTGTGGGCCTGGAAATAGGGTCGGAGCCTTCGCGCTGAGAGGACGAGGGCGTACGCCAGTTTCTCCATGGGCGAGTATCGCACCTCCGCCCCCTTCAAGATCCGGCTCGTGTAATATACCGGCCATTGCACCCCGCTGTCCTCCCGGATCAGCACCGAACTCACAGCCTCCTCTGCGCACGCCAGGTAAAGGCTCAGCGACTCCCCTTCCCGGGGTTTGGATAGGAGAGGGGGGCTGCGGAGATACTCTTTGAGGTCCCCGAACGCCCGGGAGCAGTCTTCGTCCCAGAGTATCGTCTTCCTATTGTTCAGAGGTTCCGCGATTGCTTTCCTCAGGACCTTGAAGAAGGGAAGCGATCTTTCCGCTGATTTGGAAAGGAATCGCCCCAGGGCTGCGATGCGCCCGTTCAGCCTCTGTAGCTCCTTGATCATCGTCGGCTCGCGCATGTTAACCAGCGCCTCGATCTTGTTGGGATTAGCTTCAATACCACGATTAGTTATCATAAATCCCAAGAATTTGCCAGATCTTACCCCAAACGTGCATTTCGCGGGGTTGAGCCGAATGTGGTGTCGCCGCAACCGCTCGAAGGTCTCCCGCAAGTCGGCGATGTGGTCTTCCGGTCGCCTTGACTTGACAAGCATGTCGTCGACGTAGACTTCTAGGTTCCTCCCGATCTGGGAGCTGAACACCTTGTTGACCATTCTCTGGTAGGTGGCCCCCGCGTTCTTCAAGCCGAAAGGCATCTTCTTGTAGCAGTAGGTTCCCTGGTCCGTCGTGAAGGCTGTCATCTCTTCGTCCCGGGGTCCATCTGGACTTGATTGTACCCGGAGTAAGCGTCCATGAAGCTTAGCATCTCGTATCCCGAGGCGTTGTCCACCAGGTGGTCGATGCGCGGCAGGGGGTAGCTATCCTTGGGGCAGGCCTTGTTGAGGTCACTGAAGTCCACGCACATTCGCCACTTCCCGTTGGGTTTTTTGACCTTCACCACGTTCGACAGCCACTCCGGGTACCAGACTTCTCGTATGAAGCCGGCATCGAGGAGAC
Organism: Scilla litardierei; assembly: GCA_030789695.1. NCBI lineage: Eukaryota > Viridiplantae > Streptophyta > Magnoliopsida > Asparagales > Asparagaceae > Scilla > Scilla litardierei. The sequence continues at coordinate 462,816,627 of CM061142.1, forward strand.
GCTCCACTTCCTCGGAGGCTGCCTTCATCTTCTCGCCGCCCAGGTTACGCTTCTTCTGCCTAACCGGTTTGAAGTTGGGGTCGGCGTTGATCTGGTGGACGATCACCTGGGGGTCCACGCCGGGCATGTCTTCAGGCGACCAGGCGAAGATGTCCAGGTTCGCCTCCAGGCATTCGATCAGCTGGTCCCTTAGGTCCAGGCTCAGCCCTCTCCCGATCGAGACGAACCGGCCCTCGATGTCCGTGACCGGGATTTGCTCCTGCTCCTCTGCAGGGGTGGGCCTAGGCCCACTCCTTAAGTCGAGCGCGGCCATCCGGTCAGCTAGACGATCCTTGGGACCTTCCTCCGCCAGTTGATAGCAGGTATTCGGTCTCCCCGCGTCGCCTTCGACTTGCCCCATCCCCCCCCGGCGTTCGGAACTTAATGGTCCGATGGAGGGTCGAGACCATCGCGCCGACGGCGTTGAGTAAGGGTCGGCCGATGATCCCATTGTACTCCGACCCGATCCCCAATACGATGAATTCCACCGCTAGGGTCACAGAGTCTGGTGTGTCTCCGAGCGTTACCGGGAGATGGATAGTGCCGATGATGGGGGTGGAGTGACCCGTGAATCCGACCACGGGACCCGAACGAGGTCGCAAGTCTCCTTTCTGCCGGCCCATCTTCTCCAGGGTTGACATAAATAGGACGTCACAGGAGCTGCCGGTGTCGACAAGCAGCCGTCGCACTAAGGTAGTGTCTATGACCACTGATACCACCAAAGCCACGTCCGAGCTGCGTCCAGTTACGGGCGCACTCGGTCTCCCAACCGGTGGGGAAGGGGAGGGCACCCCGGCCCTTTCCTCACGACTCTCCTCGCGTCGGTCCCGTGCCCATTCTTGGCAACGATGGCGGGGCCTGTCGCCCCACGTCGGGGCCTCGCCCCTCTTTCGCCGAGAGGAGGGGGGCCGCGTCATCGCAGATGTGGTTTGTTTCTTCGTGGGACAGTTTTCGTTCCCACAGACGGCGCCAGATGTTTCAGAGTGTTTTCTCACTACAAAGCGTTGACCGTGGAGAACCCGGTCAACGTGGTCAAGGGGCCCGCTTTGGGTCCCTCGGGGGCTTCGAATCGGTGCAGAAGGGGCGAGGGGAAGCCTCGGCCCTGGTTGAGACGCTCGGCCTCGGACAGGTGTGCTCGGCCTCGGCTGGAAGGGGGACGAGGGGTAGCCTTAGTCGCCCGGGTAGATGCACGGCCGACGGGTGGCGAGGGAGAGTCTCGGACCCGATTAGGACGCTCGGCCTCGGTAGGACGTGCTCGGCCACGGCAGGCTGACGGTGAGGGGAAGCCTCACTGTCCGGTTGATCGAGTGGTCGGAGAGGGGCGAGGGGTAGCCTCGGCCCGT
>CM061142.1:463446200-463487201 GCA_030789695.1 Scilla litardierei
AAAAATTAAAATCAAAACATTCTACTAGCTCAGAGACTTCAGCGCGCGTACAGACACAGTCAAAAGTTTAACAGGGATGAAACTTTCAGCCATAAAATTTAGAACTCAGGTGAATTGGGGAAATGTCGACATGGACTTGAAAGAATTTAATGTGAAATTCTAGAATACATATGCAGAAGAAAACAATGTAAATTCATGAATACAAACTTGACTACCAACAGAAGTACAAACCAAAAAGCAGCACAACATTTCAGTAATTTGTGTATGAAATTGTAAGGAGTCTCGTGCTTCGTCATAAATCAAGATTAATACATACTGATTAATACATTGATCATTGGACTACTATTAAGCCAGGAAAAACTGATACACAGTTTAACATACATCCTCCACAGAGATAAGATTGTTCCTTTACTAGCAACAGCAGAGCAACAGAAATCGGACATTCTGCTGAATTATTATGTAATTGAATTAAAATAAACAAGAATGTGATAGCGGTTACTGTATAATTTGGACATGCACATCTTTCCATGTCACTGTATAAATTGAAGGCTATATGCTAAAAGCCTAAAATTCAATGTGAACCAACAGTAACAGGCAAAGTCATGCATGGTCCTAGTTCATCCATTAAGTGAGAACATCATGGTCCCATGTTTGAATCCATGTCATAAATCAAACCTAACCTAACCTAATAAAGAAAAGATAAAGCCAACTTTTAGCTACAGCATTCATGTTATTTTTGTTCCCATTCTATTGCATAAAAAATAAAGATGCAAAGGAAAGAAAGCTAATTTGTGTGTCCCACATCCTTTTATAATGCATACAAGAAAAAGATGGAAAAAAAAGGCCGTAATAATAGTGGTCCTGTTAAGGCATTCTATATTCTGAGTGAGCTAGGAATGCTCATGCGAATCCATAAGCCTTGCCCAAGAATTGTTGGTTGACTTAGTTCTAACCCAACGCCAGCTTCCCTCACACACTGCTCTGAATTAATTCTACCCAAACTTTTTCCCTTGTTTGGTAATCGACAATTTGGTATTCATATGCTATCTGTTAGACTGTTAGTCCGTCACTTTGCTATTGATTTTTCTTCCCACTGACATCGAATCTAAAGATTATAAAATATATCCTTTTGCTTATCATCCTTGTGAGATTAACTACCGAGACTCAATAAAGCTTAATACTTAAGTAAATTCATAAAGCGAACAATGCCAACGGTGAGGTGGGGTAATCATCTAGAATGGGTTCCATGGCCCGCTGCATCTAGAAGTGGCCATTGCCAAATTCCTTGCACTTTTTTTTTCAATAAACCCCTGTTGCTGGCCAGACTATTAGCTACATGCACTCCCAAACAAAAAGCATCACATGCCTTTCTATCCCATGACATGGAAAAGAGATACTCCACACAATACAAGATGTCCAAGTTGTTGCTATGACACCTAACGATCTCAATGCAGCTCCAATGATGAATAATTGGACTAGTAGTAGCAATCAATCCTAAAAATCAGATAATGACTCAAAAGGAATGGGGAAAAGACTAAAATTTCAACCAATAATCCTAATGCTATATCCCAACAACTAAAAGGGAATTATATTGGCCTTGTAACAATTAACAAACAAAGCAAGTTGCTTGAGATAAATGGGATTTACAACCAAAACGTGTCACTAAAAATACGACGAGTCAAGTTGAGGAGTATGTATGTGATGTATGTATATGATGTTTGCCAATATTGACACAAATAAACCCATCATATGTCACGTTCTTTTCTCTTTCATTTAATTTTGAACAAAATCACAGCTCAAAATTGAGGTGTATATAGCAGAACTCTATCACTGTCAGTGTCAGATTTCCCCTCATTCTCCCACGCGCCAGCGAAAAATTAGCAGGCCCAGAGCTCACAGCAATTAGCTGTTAGCAGTCCCAGAGCTCACAGCAGAACCGCAGAATCTATTCCCAAATTAGTAATAACAAAAACAGGTCATGCTATCCTCTCAATAAAAACAATGCCCATGTCGGACATTTAAACTTGACAAGACTATAACAAGGACAATTTAGTCATTCGGCATAGCGGCAACCCTACGCAAACACCAGTGGCATTCTAGTAGTAAACGACGAAACATGATGTCGCAAATCACAATCTAATGTCGGTCATTTTCCTTAAAAATAGAAAGAATTTTTTTTTGAAAAAGATAAAGAAAGAAATTACCTTAACCTCCCCATAGAGTTTTTTCTCCCACGCCAGAAGCCGCTCCAGAGTCGAGCAGTGGCTTTTCCCTCCGCCAGAGTTCTCCAGCGCGCCGGCGTCAAGCCGATACCTGATCGCCAGCGGCGGCTTCGAAGTCCAGGTCGATGACAGCGCACTCAGCACACTATTCGAATGATACACCGTCTCTACAACAAACGAAAAAACAAATACCGCGAAAACAAACATTAATTACTAATCATGCCACTGTCAACCCTAATCCCCACCACCCGACTCACTCCCCACTTACTCCTGATCTGCCTAAAACTGCGGTCTAGCTGGGCTCTGCCGGTCTCCAGAATCTCCGACACATGCTCGCCGGCGCCGGCAACCTTCACGAAGTACTCCTCCAGCGCCGCCACGATCTCCGACAGGTCGCGGTGGCGCACCACCATCCTGAGATCTCCGCCGACCAAAACCGAGGCCGATGCCGATGCTTCATCGCGCGCGGTCCAGCGGGCGGAGGAGGAGGATGCGGTGTCGAATCTGTCCCCGCCGCCCGTTTTCCACATGGAAGATCCAATCTCGGAGGGAGCGGGTCTGTTGATGAATTCGGATCCCCCGTAGTCGGATCGGGCGGCGAATCCCTCGGATCTGGAGTACTTGTCGTCTTCTTCTCCCTCGTCGTCGCCGGAGCCGTTGGATTTCGTGGACGAGGTGATGGAGCTGCTGCAATGCTGCTCCCCCCATTCGCTGCAGTGAACCTCGTCCCTTCCTTCCCCGTCCTCGTCCTCGTCCTCTTCTTGAAGATGATGATGTTGATTTTGATAACGATTTTGATGTTGGGGTTGCTCTTCCTTCTCTCTTTCTTCCTTGAGCCGATCGAAGAACTCGGAGTCAGGAGGAGAGGGCGGGTAGAATTTCTCCCAGTCCCAGACGGATGAAGCCTGAGAGGGAGTGGTGGAGTAGGTGGAGCTAATGGTTGCGTGACGGGGGATCTTAACGGCGGGAGGAGGAGGAGCAGGGTGTTTGTTGTAGGGAGTGGAAGCGGCGCTGGAGTCGGATAAGATGTGGGGCAATTTAGAGCTGGCGATGGTCGGAGACGGCGAAGGAGAGAAGGCCGCCGGTGCCGGTGGAGGAGGACGAGGTCGAGCAGTCGAATGAGGGATAGATGCGGATGATGAGATCGAGGAGTGATGGAGTACGATGGGAGCGGTCTGCTCGGAGACGGAGATGGGTTCGCCCAGGGCGAAGCGGGAGAGGGCGGAGCCGGTGGAGAGGAGGGATCGGAGGTAGTCGGAGTGGGCGGAGGCGAGGTGGTGGCGGGCCTGGACGGCCTCGTTCATCAGGCGGCGCCGCTCCTTGCAGCGGCGGACCGTGTCCTCGTTGTCCAGCTTCGACGCAGCGCACCCCATTTGAACGATGCTGTTGCTGCTGCTTGTGACTCAACTTGTGAGGTATCTTTCTTCTTTTTTGTTGTGGAGTTTTTCGTTTTTTTTTTTAATGTTTCTTTTTTTCCCCCGCCTTTTGCCGATCTCTTCACATCTTGGTTTCTCTTTTTTGGTTGGGACTTGGGAGAGCCATGAGTCAAAACTAGGTCTTCGGCTGCTTCTGATGTATAATGTATAAAGGTTGGATATTTGAATATTGAAATAATGAGTATCATATGATACATTGTATGAGAGAAGGTCGTATATATCCTCTCACATAAAAGCAACCAAATACAAGAGCTTGTACTTGGTTGTACACATCCCTTTATGTGAGAAAACATATGAGACCCTTTCACATACGACATATGATACTCATTATTCTTGGAATATATACTGTCTTTTTTATAAAAGGGCCAAAAGGGATAATTTATTATTTTTTTGGCCATGACCTTTTTTCGAATGATAATTCAACTTTCTTTCTATAAAATTACTAGAAACATATGAAACCCTATTCTTCCTCTTATTTTAAATTTCTGGACTGGTTTTTTATATTTATTTTCTAAAATTTTAAAATTTTAAATATTAGGTGAACCTAAAAAATTTTATTTGTTCTGCACCCATCGTAAAATATTTTATGCATGTAAAATTGTTAAATTTGTGAAGGTAGATACACGAGTAAACTTTTTAGATTCATCTAATATTTGCTATAATATTTTTGCTATTTTGGGATTTTATACTAGAAAAAAATTTCGACACAGTGACGGTCGTTTCCCATTTAATTTCTTTATAAAAAGCGTTTAGGCATGTTTAAATATGGTAAGGTAAATTGAGTGAATTGGCTTAGTGGTATTCATCCTCTCTTCTTTGTGAGATGCTTAGGATTCGATTCTTACATGTATTTCCGACTTTCTGGTGTATCAAAAAAAGGTGGGAAGAGTTTGTGTACGTGAGATCCCACGTGTGTCATCCAGGCTGTGTTACGGACCTTTTAGTTATTGTTTGATGCTTGGATGGATGAATGATTGAACAATTAATTTTTAAATTCAGTTTTCCCTTTCCTTTTTTTTGCCAATTTCTGATTTCTTCTAAACCATATTTATTTTTGTTATGAATAGGCCCATGAGGCCCATTGGGTATCCAGCCCACTATTGAAAGCTATAAATATGAGGGTAGGGGGCTCTTAACCCTCTACACATATTTCCCTACTTTTCCCTTCACAACACGTTATCAGCACGATCACGCTCGTTGGAGAAGACGGCGGCTCGCGAGGAAGGAGATCCATCAATCGCTCAGATTCAAAAAGATCGTAATCTTCTCAACGGGGAGCGAAAAGGGCATCCTTCACCAACCGTCGACTAGATTCCCTTGTCGAATCTAGAGGTAAAAATCAAAACTTTTTAGATCTAAAACTTGCGTTTCACGTAGATCTGCATGATTTAAGATCAAAAAGTTTAAAAACACGGTAAAAATCATTTTTTATTTAGATCTGCATGTCTAAAAACAATAAAAATCAGTTTCTTAGATATCTAAATGCTTGAAAAATCCGTTTTTTACCCCCCGACCTTGATCCATACTCCGCACGCCCGAAGGGCGAAACGGTGGCGCTTCACAAGCGCCGCCGACGGCTAAAACGCCGCGGCCTGCAGACCGCGGCCCGCAGCCGCGGCCGCGCCTTGCGCAGCCAGCCGTCGCGGCGGCGCGCCGCGAGCCCCCCTAGGGTTTTTTCAGAAACCCTAGCCCTAAACGGGCCAATTTTTCGGGGGAGGCCCAATTAACCCTAATGGGTTGTTTTCATGGCCCAAAAGGCCTGAAAATTAGCTCATTTACACAAATAAATTTTCTTTTTTTATTTTTGGCCCTAAAAGCCCAAAATAATAAAAGAAACTTTATAAAAAGGGTTAAAGCGGTAAACAAAACATTAAAAAAATGGATCAAAGGTAAAAAGTTTTTCAAAAATAATTTTTTAGCACGTCACACACTATTTAGATTATTTAATTAAGCTTTACATGCCTGTGATATGATTATCTGCGTGGTTGTATATTTTCCATATATTATCTGCGTGGATGTGCGAATTAGGCTATGTTTTTAGGGATCAGCCAGGTTTTTCGACACCTTTACTTTCCTGTAATTTTTTCCTTTTTTGAGAGAAATTTGTAAGTGAGGGTATAAATGTAAAAAGAAGACCGGCGGACACCAAAAAGGAGCTGAAGGCGTATGCACAAAGATGAAAGGGGCTTCTCTCTGAAGTTCCCGAGTTTGTAGTGCCATGTATAGCTACTGCACATGTACTAGAGGGGGGGTGAATAATACTTTTAAATAATAGGGAGAGTTATTCCTAATTATCGTGCAATTAACAAACAACAATGCGGAATAATAACGATCAACAAGAATAAATGCAAACACAAACAAATGGTTTAATGGGTTCGGATCCACCCAAGTCTCCCCGACTTGTTCCCGGTGATCCTACGTCCCAACCACCCGGATCCCCTCCGGATACTTGAGTTAGAAAACCTCTAACCCAAGATTTCCAATATGCCCACTTACGAGAACCTCGCAAGTGCAAACTAACTACAAGCGATGTCCGTGAATCCCACAACCCGGGATCACGCAAACTCTCACAACCGAGAGTATACAATTCAAATAACGAATGTAAATGAAATGAAATGCTTACCAACAAAATACCTATGCCTTGAGTATTCTTACCAAATTAGGGCAAGGGGGATTTTGATGGAGGAAGATGGCACCAAACCCTAGCTTCAAGAAGATGACCAGCAATGGAAGCCTAGGGTGGAGATGATGACCTAGAATCAAGCTTCTAGCTTGAATGGCTCACAATGGAGAGAATCTCTCTTGAGGATTTAGGGCTCAAGAACTTGAGGGAGAGATTCTTGTGAGAAGAGAGAGCTTGGAAATAGAGTTGATTGCTCTTCTCTTTTGATCTGAAAATATCTCTAATATATTGCTTAACCCCTTCAAGAAATGAATCAGGATTCTATTTATAGGGGCAAGGAAAATCGAGTTCAAAAAGATCCCAACGGCTCTTTTCTGAAGCTGGTTAGTCGGTCAAAGAAGGATGTCCGACCGACTAAATCACAATCTAGTCGGTCGGTCAATGAGCATGGACCGACTAACGAGTTGACAGCCAAGATAGAAAAGTTCACGGTCAATATGAACTAGTCGGTCTAAGAAGACTTGCCGACCGACTAGTTGGACAACTAGTCGGTCGGTCAGTGTTCTTTGACCGACTAAGAGATGAAACACAAAGGCTGGAAGCAAGTTTAACTAGTCGGTCTAAGAACAATGTCTAACCGACTAGTTTCTCAACTAGTCGGTCGACAGATGTGCTTTGACCGACTAAGTGTAAACAGTGGCTCAGGCTGAAATTGGGAGAAGAAAAATAGTCGGTCTGAGAAGGATTCCTAACCGACTAGATCGTCATCTAGTCGGTCGGTGAGCCTTCTTGGACCGACTAACTGTAAACAGTAGATAGCCAATATTGAGCAAGGGCATCTAGTCGGTTCATGAAGGATTGCAGACCGACTAGATCGTCATCTAGTCGGTTGGTTCTCCTACTTGAACCAACTAAGATGCACCGGAAGCCGAGGGAAGAAGCTCGAAGCTTCGGGAAAGTTCCTATGGGCTTCTAAGATAATCCTAGCTCTAAGATATGAGCGAAATGAAGATTATAATGTAAGTCCTACTCAAGGCTTAACATTATAAGTAAAGAAGCTAGAAGACTACAAATAAACCTTGATGATCCGTCTTCATAAGCTTCAATCTTCATTCTTGACTTCAATAAAGGTCCTTGAGCTTAAACGAAGCTTCAGGCACACGATCACGCGTATTGAGAAGTCTTGAGACGTCGCTTGAGATGAACGTATTCTTTTGGCGACGATTTCCATAACTGCGCTCACAAATAGTTAGTACACGATATTTATGTTTGCTCATCATCAAAACCAAATCCGGGGAATCAATACTCAACATTCTCCCCCTTTTTGGTGATGACAAATCAACATAAATAATAATCAATAATAATGTACTAAATGAAATTTACTTACTCCCCCTGCATTGATGACACATTAGTTCCATATGAAATAATAAACATATGCATCAATCAGGCGAGAAAATTAAAAATACACATCCAGTTATCGAATTTGAAATACATTTATATTTTCTTAACTCCCCCTGAATCTAACATATCAAATTAGATTCATGCTAAACTATCATTTAGCACATGACATTATTATATCTCTCACCCTTTGGCATAATCCAAAAAGTGCGGGAGGGAGTCAATGATAACAAAACATGGCCAAATAATACATGAATCACGGGAGTCGAAGAATACGACCTCGGTCCAATGACACCAAAGTAAAATACCAAAACATATTAAAGGTGTGCCAAGGAGACCTTAGTCGAAAAACGAAAAATGAAACAAAATGAAGTCATCAAAATACCAATTGTAAATTCACGCATTGATGAAAGGAATTTATTCTCCAATATCAACATTTGTAGCTACACTAGTGCATGGAAAACAATTCTATGTTTTCATACAACTAAAGCTATTAAATCAAGATAATCGTCGAGTGACGATAGTCAATATCAGAGACCAAAATGCAATGAGAATACCAATACCAAATGTATCGAATTGATATCAAAAGTAAAACGGAAAAGTGTTATGCCAAAAAAAAATAAAACACCATAAAACTAGGCATACACAATCCTAGCATACTAGTGGAAACAAAATGATACCAATGTAAAAATTCTATCTATGCATGCATACAATCACACATGGATACCAAATGTAATATCATACTTACAACATTAAGCTCCCCCTACATTGGTGCATCGATCAAGCACCATCAACTCCGTTTGAATGAAAGTCTTTGCAAATCGAGGAGTTGGTATGGTTGGTATCCCAAGGCGGATTGAACCTAGAAAACTTCATTTTGGTATCCAAAAATCCTTTTGGATCCAATGGGTTAGACAACAAATTTGAAATACGAAATAAAAATTATTGTAACCCATAAATTAATACAATCAAAATCAATTTTATAAACACATGCCTTGGTACCCATAACATGATCACAAACTCATGGTACCAAGCATTGAAGGGTTAAAGGAACTAACCCTTCGGAAACCAAGTCCAAGAGGAACTTGACTTCCCAACATAATCATCATTCAAAATAACATCATTAATATATGATTTCACATAAACATTCATAGCATCATCGCTAGTGTTCTTGGGACCCCAAATAGTGTACATTTTGGGAATCCTCTTCCTAGTGGTTGCATGCACAAAAGTTTGATTTCTATGTGGTGCATGTGGCCTAGGAGCATGGGATCTAGCAATAGTATGATGATGTGTGTATGCATGAGGATGATTATGAGAGTAGGCATGCACATGAGGATGAGATGTTTGAACATAAGCATTAGGATGTGCATGAGCATGATTACGTGCATGTGGGTGTCTCATATGTGTGTTTGCACGTGCTCGTGGGTGCGGAGCATAAAAATCATCATTAATATGAACCGGTGGAGTAGGATGTGTGTTCCTACGTGGCATAGCATGTGAGTACAAAAATGCATGACCCCTCTTTGGAGGTCCACCCAAAGTGGGTTTCTTTCCAATCGGGGGTGTGTACGAAGTGGAAGCACTATTGGTAGGAGAACTACCAATGGGGTGTTTGCTCCCACTCGTTGAGGCGTCGGAAGTAGGCCTAACAAAGGTTATAGACGATTTGGATGAGTCTCCCATCTTATACCCCAAGCTAATGTGGTGTTTGGCCGGAAGTAAGTCATTTAGGATATTATCCAAATGGCCCTTACCTTTATTGAAATCATTGATACGGCCTAACGTGCACTCATACTTCTCTTTGAGAGAATGCATCGAAGCATCCAAAGTGGATACTTGCGATGTGAGTGCATAAACACGAGATTTGAGATTCTTATTCTCAATACTCAAGGTTGAGTTTTGAGAAGTCAAATCCGCCATCTTGTGTTCATCTGATTTCTCAAAATGAACATGCTCAAGTTGAGATTTGAGGTTCTTCACCTCATTTCTCAACAAGCCATTATGAGTAAGCAAACTTGCTTTCTCATTGACGAGTGTCTCAACAATGGTGTCATTGTTGGTGATGGTAGACTTAGGAGAGATTTGGAGGCTAACAAGTTCATCTTTGGTCTTATTATATCTATCTATTAATTTAGTAAATTTAGGCCAAATTTCTTGGTTAGCTAACCTCATTTCTTCCATAGTAGGCTCTCCACCTTCATCCTCGCTACCATCCTCGCTTTCATCCTCGCTATCATCGAAGGAGGACTTTTGACCTTTTGCCTCATCATTAGCCATGAAGCAAATTTTTGCTTTCTCCACTCTTCCATCATCCGACTCTCCACTTGAAGAATCCTCTTCGGAGTCGGTGAATGTGCCAACAAGCCCTTTCTTGTGCTTTCTCGACTTGTCGTACTTAGATGCCTTTCCCTTCTCCTTGTGTTTGTAGAGAGGACTATCCGGTTTGATGTGTCCTGGCTTGTTGCATTTATAACACACGGGAGTAGAGGCATTAGTCGAACTAACTTTAGATTTATTCAAAGATTTACCTATTCGGAGGAATCGATTGAACTTCCTTGCCATACGGACAATGGATTCCATGTCCAATTCGTTTTCCGATTCTTCATCATCGGTAGATGGAGCGGCCTTGAATGCAATCGCCTTTTTCTTTGGCTCGTCTTGCTTCAAGTACGCCTTCATCTTTTCCCTCATCCGGATCTTACTATCCTTGCGTACCTCATAAGACAACAAGGTACCCATTAGTTGTACGACGGTATATTTATTCATGTCATTACCTTCCTCGATGGCGAAGGTACGCTTTTCCCAACATGATGGAAGACCGTCGATAATCTTTGAGCATTTCTCCTTTTGGGTGTAGGTTTTCCCAAGAGCTTCCAAGTCGTTGGATATATCCACGAAGCGAGCATAGTACTCCTTCATGGTTTCACCCTGCTCCATATGAAACAACTCAAATTCTTTGTTAGCAACGACGAGTTTAGAGTCTTTTACCGTACTCGATCCTTCGTGCAAAATGAGGAGTTGGTTCCATATTTGATATGCACTCTTACATGTGCATATCTTGTTGAAGTCATCGGGCTCCAACGCACAATTCAAGGCATTCATTGCCTTGGCATTGGCTACTTCCACGGCGACCTCCGCGGGAGTCCACTTTGCGAAATCTTCTTCGGAAGGCTCGACATACTCCGTCATGGTGGCTCTCCATAGTGAAGCGCTCCGGAGGAAAATTTGCATCCGGCATTTCCAGTACCCGTAGTTGGTACCGTTGAAGTGTGGAGGCCTGACGAAGTATAGTCCTTCCATAACTGAAGAAGCTCCATCGCGATTCTTGAAGACGGTGTAGTCGTTGTTCGTCATAGCTCTCAACTTTGGCTATGTGTAGCTTTGAACTTGGCTCTGATACCAATTGTAGTGCCCTGTATAGCTACTGCACATGTACTAGAGGGGGGGTGAATAGTACTTTTAAATAATAGGTAGAGTTATTCCTAATTATCGTGCAATTAACAAACAACAATGCGGAATAACAACGATCAACAAGAATAAATGCAAACGCAAACAAATGGTTTAATGGGTTCGGATCCACCCAAGTCTCCTCGACTTGTTCCCGGTGATCCTACGTCCCAACCACCCGGATCCCCTCCAGATACTTGAGTTAGAAAACCTCTAACCCAAGATTTCCAATATGCCCACTTGCGAGAACCTCGTAAGTGCAAACTAACTACAAGCGATGTCCGTGAATCCCACAACCCGGGATCACGCAAACTCTCACAACCGAGAGTATCCAATTCAAATAACGAATGTAAATGAAATGAAATGCTTACCAACAAAATACATATGCCTTGAGTATTCTTACCAAATTAGGGCAAGGGGGATTTTGATGGAGGAAGATGGCACCAAACCCTAGCTTCAAGAAGATGACCAGCAATGGAAGCCTAGGGTGGAGATGATGACCTAGAATCAAGCTTCTAGCTTGAATGGCTCACAATGGAGAGAATCTCTCTTGAGGATTTAGGGCTCAAGAACTTGAGGGAGAGATTCATGTGAGAAGAGAGAGCTTGGAAATAGAGTTGATTGCTCTTCTCTTTTGATCTGAAAATATCTCTAATATATTGCTTAACCCCTTCAAGAAATGAATCAGGATTCTATTTATAGGGGCAAGGAAAAACGAGTTCAAAAAGATCCCAACGGCTCTTTTCTGAAGCTGGTTAGTCAGTCAAAGAAGGATGCCCGACCGACTAGATCACAATCTAGTCGGTCGGTCAATGAGCATGAACCGACTAACGAGTTGACAGCCAAGATAGAAAAGTTCACGGTCAATATGAACTAGTCGGTCTAAAAAGACTTGCCGACCGACTAGTTGGACAACTAGTCGGTCGGTCAGTGTTCTCTGACCGACTAAGAGATGAAACACAAAGGCTGGAAGCAAGTTTAACTAGTCGGTCTAAGAACAATGTCTAACCGACTAGTTTCTCAACTAGTCGATCGACAGATGTGCTTTGACCGACTAAGTGTAAACAGTGGCTCAGGCTGAAATTGGGAGAAGAAAAATAGTCGGTCTGAGAAGGATTCCTAACCGACTAGATCGTCATCTAGTCGGTCGGTGAGCCTTCTTGGACCGACTAACTGTAAACATTAGATAGCCAATATTGAGCAAGGGCATCTAGTCGGTTCATGAAGGATTGCAGACCGACTAGATCGTCATCTAGTCGGTTGGTTCTCCTACTTGAACCAACTAAGATGCACCGGAAGCCGAGGGAAGAAGCGCGAAGCTTCGGGAAAGTTCCTATGGGCTTCTAAGATAATCCTAGCTCTAAGATATGAGCGAAATGAACATTATAATGTAAGTCCTACTCAAGGATTAACATTCTAAGTAAAGAAGCTAGAAGACTATAAATAAACCTTGACGATCCGTCTTCATAAGCTTCAATCTTCATTCTTGACTTCAATAAAGGTCCTTGAGCTTAAACGAAGCTTCAGGCACACGATCACGCGTATTAAGAAGTCTTGAGACGTCGCTTGAGATGAACGTATTCTTTTGGCGACGATTTCCATAATTGCGCTCACAAATAGTTAGTACACGATATTTATGTTTGCTCATCATCAAAACCAAATCCGGGGAATCAATACTCAACAGTACTTATTCTTTCATGCAACTTTTGATATAATTTCGGACTGTCTTTTTCTTTTCGGTGTCGGCTGGCTGATCCCCATAGTCCTAAGTTATTTTTTCATTGCTTACACATTAATTGCGTGGATATTAACTATTTTCATACCATGTTAATGTTACAATGAAACTGTCAAAAAGCATGTGTGGATGTTAATCTCTTCTAATTATTCACGTTATGAAACCGTCAAAAGCATGCATGGATGTTAAATTTTCTTTAATAAATTCATGTTATGACAATGTTTAAAATACATGCGTGGATGTCTATTTTTATTCAGTTTAATGATCCATGCTGTTTTCATATTGCTAGATCATTCAATGACCAGACTTGCGAATGTCGACTTTTCGGTCCTGGAGGCCGATGGGTCAAACTACCTGAGTTGGCAGTTGGACCTGAAGTTCCATCTGCGCTCCCATGGTTTCAGTCTCACACTGACTGAGAAGGCAACAACAAGTACTGCCCCAGCCGACAAGAATGCTTCTAAAGAAGCACCTCATACAAAGGAAGTTTCCGATATACTAAAGGCGAAAGCCATTATCTATATCAGGAAACATTTTGACTCGACCCTGAAGGACGAGTACCTTACTGTAGAGGATCCTTACGAGCTGTGGGACGCACTCGAGGAGAGGTACAGGCATCAGAGGGATGTCATACTCCCCCGTGCGCAGTACGAGTGGACTCACCTCCGCATACAGGATTACAAATCCGTAGCGAAGTACAACTCAGCACTCTTCCGCATCACCTCACGCCTGAAGTTGTGTGGTGAAACGGTGACGAAGAAAATGTTGCTGGAAAAGACGTTCACGTCTTTCCACGAGAAGGACATGATCCTTATGCAACAATACCGTGAGAGAAAGTTCACGAAGTACTCTGATTTGCTTTCATGCCTGCTTATGACTGAACAGAACAGAGACCTGTTGGTTGCCACTCACAACCTACGCCCTCCTGGCTTCGCTCCACTGCCACATCCTGCAGAGGCACACTTCCAGTCTTCTCAGAAGAAGAAGATGGACAAAAAGGCAAAATTCCAGAAATGGACAGAACAGAAGCAGCGGAAAAAGGCCACTCCCCCAGCTCTTACTCAGAACCAGAAGTTGGTGGAAAAGAAGCAAAAGAGGATATCCAACAAAGGCGGCACTCCCAAGAAAGACTGGGAGGATAAGTGCTCCAAATGCGGAATGACGGGCCACTGGTCTAGAATCTGCCGCACCCAGAAACACCTCCAGGACCTCTACCAGGTAAGCCTCAAGCCTCGAGCTAAGACAAACCTGATTGAGTGCGCAGCTTTGCCAGAGACCTCATGGACTCCTGAAGATTTCATGGGAGATGACACTCTCTAGTTATGGACCATTTTTATATGCTAGCAATGTATCTTCCTTTTATGCATAGTACCTAGTTTTTTATTCCATGTCAAAATATTTTCTTTGAGCATTTTTAAATGAAAGTAGATCTCTTCTTTTTCATATTATTTACTGATTGAATGCCTTTCTTTTATATAGATATGGAATCAAATTGCCTAGTGGACAGTGCATCGACGCACTCGATCCTTCAAAACATAGACTACTTCACGAGCATAAGTAGCTAATCTGGTCCACTGAGAACAATCTCATGACCAGCTAACATAATCGAAGGATCAGGGGAAGCAATCATATTGCTCCCGGGTAACACACAAATCACACTTAAAAATGCGTTATACTCCTCTAAATCTATCCGAAACCTCCTAAGCTTTAAAGATATCCGTTTAAACGGATATCACTTAGAGACGGTCGAGGAAGATAAATGGGAATACTTACTTGTAACGTCTCTTACAAATGGTTCAAAACCCATTGTGGAACGTTTCAAGGGACTCCCCTCGGGACTCTACCAAACAAGTATACAAACTCCAGAAACATCCATGGCGGAGCACATGCAGTGCCCCCAAACACCAGAATTCCAACTCTAGCACAGTAGACTGGGACACCCTGGATCTGTTATGATGTACCGCATCATAAAAAGCTCCAGGGGTATAGACTTGAAGAACCGGAAGATTCTTCCAAAAGGCAAATTCCCATGTCCACCCTGTTACAAGGGTAAACTGATTATGAGACCCTCTCCACTGAAAGTGGACGTAGAGTCTCCAAGCTTTCTGGAAAGAATCCACGGAGACATTTGTGGGCCGATACACCCATCAAGTGGTCCGTTCAGGTACTTTATGGTCCTGATAGACGCATCTACTAAGTGGTCACATGTGTGTCTACTGTCCACCCGCAACCTCGCACTGTCTAAGCTTTTAGCTGAGATAATCAGGTTGCGGGCCCACTTCCCCGACTACCAGATAAAGAAACTTCGTCTGGACAATGCGGGGGAGTTTACATCACAAGTCTTTCTAGACTATTGCCAAGCACAGGGAATTGAAGTCGAACATCCTGTAGCACATGTTCACACCCAAAATGGGTTAGCAGAATCTCTAATTAAGAGACTGAAATGGATTGCTCGTCCATTATTACTTCAATCCCAGATGCCAGTGAATGCGTGGGGTCATGCAATTTTGCATGCTGCATCTTTAATAAAATTAAGACCTTCTGGAGGTCAGTCATCTTCTCCAATGCAACTAGCACTTGGAGCCCCACCAATTGTCTCACACTTAAGAATATTTGGTTGTGCAGTATACGTCCCCATAGCACCACCACAAAGGACAAAAATGGGTCCACAACGTCGCCTAGGCATTTATGTTGGGTTTGACACCCCCTCCATAATTAGATTCCTAGAACCTCTTACGGGAGACGTTTTCAAGGCACGTCTAGAAGACTGTGAATTTGATGAAACATCATTTCCAAGACTAGGCTCACAGACAAAGAAGCCCGAAGCTTCAGAATGTATCACTTGGGATACAAAGACATTATGTCACTTTGATCCGCCCACAAGCCAGTGTGAGGAGGAGGTCCTGAAGATTCTCCGCATCCAAAACACTGTCCATCTCTTGTCGGATAAATTTACTGACAACCAGAAGATTGTCAAATCACACGTCCCTGCTGCTAACACTCCAGCTAGGATTGACATACCGCAAAATGGATTGCAATCCGCCTGCAACAGAAATGGTTGGACCTCTCAAAAAGAGAGGGCGACCACCGGGATCCAAGGACCAAGTCACTCGAAAGAGCAGGACCCTTGGCAATGGTAAACAAATACCACCACAGGATGCTACTATAAGTCCTGCTACCCCATCTCTCCCAAACTCTCATGAAGAGAAAAAACCGGGAGAAAATGAAGTCTCGATACACTATGTACGAACTGGGGAGTATTGGAACAGAAAGAGCACAACCATAGATGACACATTTGCGTGTAATATTACCATCAACGTCGCGTACTGCGACGATGATATTGAACCACGCTCTCTGATAGAATGTCAAAGCAGATATGATTGGCCAAAGGGAAAGCGGTAATAGGAATGGAGTTGGATTCACTCACCAAACGCAAGGTCTTCGGACCCATAGTCCAGACACCAAAAGGTGTAAAACCTGTGGGTTATAAATGGGTATTTGTTAGAAAAAAATGAACAAAATGAGATCGTTCGCTACAAATCAAGGCTTGTAGCGCAGGGTTTTTATAGGAAGATATATGCACATAAGGCAATTTATCTTGATTATACGTCTTGTTCATACCGTAAATGGTACGTATTATTCTAAGTATAAAATCATTTGTATTAATATACTTAGATAATATCCATAGACTTATAGTTAGGTCCTTACATATCTAAATGAGATCTCGATTATGAGTAAGTAAGCGACCGAATAGAAACGTAAGTCTTAAACGGTTCGTGATCGTAGATATGTCGAGAACTGGATATCGACACATCGGATAGATCACTGTGTCTTCGTCTTACCTTCGGGTAATGATGATCTCATAGTCATTCGACTTGGTGAAGTCGGAGACGAGACACAGGTGCTCATTGGAGAATGAGTCCACTGAACGACCAAGTTAGAGTTATTAAATGGTTAACTTTAATGATCTGTCTTTAATAACTCTAGGGTGATGATAGGTTAGTTGATCCTTAAGACCTGAAGTCATCTGTACAAACCTGTGAGCGGACGGTATAGCTTAGACCCATGATCTAGCTTCGAGGACCAGTCCTGCTGAAAGATCTTAGGTTGGGCTGCACCTGAATCTCCCAAGGTGAGTAAGTGACTGAGATGGGATTCGTCACTTCCATTAAAGGGAAGTTAGTGTTATAGGCTCAGTACGGTCTTTATGTTAATCCTCGGCCGGGGTACGTTGCAAGTAGTACAATGTGTATACAATAAAGACCGCCGTATACTGACCAATGTTGTCTAATAGGGTTGACAGAAAACCATACCCTAGGCCAACAATAACACAGTCTTGACGAAGGGATTTTAGCTAACGGAATTCATCACTGACACAGCCAATGCAAACCCTATGATACTTTTGTCAAGGGTCGATCACGTTATGATGACTCTGAAACAGGGACGACAACTACTGCTCGTAGTGACCGTCGTCTAGGGGTTTCGAGCCTCAACCTGTAGTAAGGTCAGGCTGTAGGGTCTCACACCGAGTAGTGCTCATCTCTTAGTAATAGGAATTTAGAATAGAGAGAAATATCATTTGATGATATTCACAAGTTAAGATTGTGAAAGTTAGTCGCATTAGCAATAGGGACACAACGTTGCATTAGATGCTAACTTTAACTAAACGGGTTGTAAATTAGTTACGACGAATTTGGTAGGAACAAACTTGTTGGAAAGGGTTACCTGGATGACGGGATTGTCCCGGTCTAAACACAGGTTCAAACCGCGTCCAAATCGGAGCTCAAACGAGCCCAGAAACGCAGAAAGAGTTCGAGGGGAAGTGGGTCAGACCCACTGGGCCAAAAGGCCCATGTGCAAAGACAAACGGGCAACGCCCGCTGGCTGCAACGGGCGCACGCCCGTTGCACAGCGGGCGTGGCCCGCTGTGTGCAGCGGGCGGGCGCCCGCTGCATCAGCGGGCGTGGCCCGCTGCACAGCGGGCCAATGCCCGCTGATGCAGCGGGCACGGCCCGCTGCACGCAGCGGGCCAGCGCCCGCTGCGAGCGGGCGCGGCCCGCTGCTTGCAGCGGGCGGGCGGCCCGCCCTTGTCCCCTTGGGCGGGCGCGCCCGCTAAGCCTAGCGGGCGCACCCGCAACTTAAGTCGAAATTAGGTTTTTTGAAAACCCTAATGACGGCTACGAATTTTGTGAAAATTGCTAAACTTTGAGCAATTGTTTGAGGGATCAAACGAAGTCGAAATTCGTCACCGTCAGTTCCTACGCGTTCACCATTCCAAGCTTTTCTGATTGATAGCTTGTTTGGTGTCTGAGGTTTAGTATACGAAGAGAATTAATTCGTTAAAGTATGACTTTGTGAAAGGCTATCTTTAAGTTGAAATTAAGCCAAATGGCTTAATTGAATTTTCTCTTCATGGGAATTGTCCCACATTGCCCGCAACGAGAAGTTGAGTGCTCACTCCCTATATAAATAGGGGTGCACTCTCCTTGTTGAAAGACACACCGGTCAACGATCGAGTAGCTCCAGAATTTTAGAGCAAGCTCGATCCACGACTAATCTCTCTCTCTCTAATTTTCCTATTCTCCGGAGTAGTCCTAGCACGACTACGAAGGGGGTTTGGATCTGATCCGGACGTCTAAGACGCGGGTTCTTCTCAAGTGAAACTTTCTACCGCGTGTGATCGGCTCGGAGGCGAAAGCGGCTCGGGCGGATCGGTGCGAGGGTGCGAGGCGGCTCAGGGGATCGGGTCAACGCGGCTCGGCTACGAGGAGCTTCTCAAGACGGTGCGGTACATCTTGCCTGCTCCAGGGCCAAGATTCCGGGTATGTGGTTAAGCGTTTTCTAGCGTAGTTTTTAATTAGTCGCTTAGTGTAGATCCTTCTTGGAGTGGTCAGACCCACTCCAAGTCGGCATAGATCGGGCTAGGTTCTGGCTCCCCAGAGCCTAGCTAAATAGTTTAGCTAGTGTAGAAATTTGATTTCTGGTTTTTCCGCTGCGCTTTTGTGCCTCCGTGGTCCGTCCGACTTAGGACGGATACGGATCTGAGCTCTGGGGGTCCGCCAAAACCCCAACAGTGGTATCAAAGCCACGGTTATGCTATAGATCTACTATAGCGACTTTTTAAATTATTAAAAATGCTTAGCTTGCATGTTCAAAACTTTTTTTATTAGTTTTGAAAATAATTTTGTGTTTCAAAAAAATTAATTTTGCAACACGGAAAATTTTAAATTTGGGACAATTATTTTTATTCGATAAATCTAAGAGGAGTCTCCTTTGTTTTAAATACTTCATAAATTTTTATGAGACATTAAAAATTTTTAAAGAGTGTTTAAAGTTTATGTAAACTTCGTAGAAAATTTTTTATTTTGAAATCTAAAAGTTTTCTTTAGTTACATAAAGGCTAGAAATCTTTAAACTTTATTTGAAAGCTTCTAAAAGGATTTCTAAAAGTTTTAAAAGAGTTTTAAAATTGTTTTTTAATATGTTAATAATAGAAATGTTTTATTTTCATGAGATGAAACATATATTAATTTCTTTTATTACATAGATGTTTCTAAAATTTTTATGTGACATTTTAATTTTAGAAATAAGGTTAAAAATTTTAAAAGCCTAGGTTTAAAATTATTAGATAATTTTGTACGACCTAGTTTTATGCGATAAAATTTTTTATGGATGCTTTAAATTTTAATCTTTAATTGTGTTAAAATTTAGATTTGCATGTTTTATTATGTAGATAATTTTAGAACTTGCAAATGCTCATGTATGTCACAAAATGAATATTTCATTTATGTTGATAAATTAGATGTTTCCTCTTAATGGACATGTGAACCTTATTAGGTTAGCCATTAAATATTTAAAATTTTATGAGATGAAATTTTAATTAGTAACATGCTATGTTTGATAAAACAAAACAACATTGAACCTAATACCAGATTAGGGTAGTCCCCATGTTTTGTAAATCATTTCATTAAAACGTTCAATTAAATGATTTTCATAAAAAGACAATGTTGAATTGTTTTATTAAAATCCTAATTAGATTGGGGTAGCAAGTTGAACGTAGAACCTTATAGTTGATAAGGACTTAATAAAAACTGTTCAACCAATCTGAAAATTTTGAATTTTAGGATCCACTAGTTGATAAGGATTAACTAGTTCTCTAAATTAAAAGCCATTTAGTTGTTTGGAAAACATAAGATTGATGACAACTCCTTCAATGGATCATGATGTCGGTCAATGTGCTTGGCTAAAGTTTTTGGACCAACCTAGCTAGACTGGGTAACAAGTGGTCCTGGCTTAGTCAATTCCCTGGCCACGTCCGCTGGACCGCAAGGAGTCGATTCATGACTATGTAAGTCCATCGACTATACCTAAGTCAATACGATAATAATCTTGTTCAAGATAAATCGTAGCCCTCCTTGTTTTAGGAGTTGGCAACTGTAAGAAACATGTTCCGGTTGTTGAGCTACACTCAAGTCGTGACATGTCAATCTTATAGAAACCGATTTCTTGATTGACATCTTAACCTGACTGAAACCGTTGTCTCATCCCTCGAGCTTCGGCGTAAGTCTAACCAAGAATGTAGTCTAAGTCCTGACCCAAACCGGCGCGTCGTGCATACACCGAGCAAAGGGGCAAGTCAGGCTAGACACGAAAACAAGGGTCCGACTAGGCTAGCCATTGTGATCCGGTTGAGCACACTCATGATCACAAATGACTAGGGGTAAAAATCGATAGGGAATCATAGTAAATATGATTGACGACGAGTTCGTCTACCGACTGCAGAGTCGGACAACTTGTTGAGATACACTCAAGGTTGTCAGACTCAGGGAAGTCGGATCCCTCTCTCACAAATATTATTTTATAATAAATTGTTTATTATTATGGCTTTAAAATAAATTTAGTGGGAGAATATAGTTTTATTAAAACCTTTAAAACTATACTACGAACATATACTAACTAAAGTATCTATAAAATGCAGAATGGACTCAGGTCTAAAATACATGGTAGAAAAGAACGTGCTGGATGGAACCAACTACAAAGACTGGCTTAGGAACATTAAGTTGGTCCTTTCCCTAGCTGGGATTGGATACATATTGTTCGAGGACGCTCCGGATAAGCCCGATGAGGATTCGACCCACGAAGAAAAAGAAGCCTACAAGTTGTACCAGAGGGATGCTGAGAAGGCAAGATGCCTTGCTCTAGCTTCGATGACCAACGAGCTGCAAAGGAAGCATGAACATATGGATGTTCAGAGCATACTCCTCAATGCACAAGAGTTGTATGGCAAGCGATCCAGAGCTGCCAAGTTCGAAGCTACTAGCAACCTCTGGGGCACGAAGATGACGACAGGACCCGTACAAGATCATGTTATCAAAATGATCGGGTACGTGGAGGACGCCGCCCAGTTAGGATTTGTCCTGGACAATGAGATGTCCACAGACATTATCCTAAAGTCTTTAACTCCCGAGTTCAAGCCCTTTATAACTGGCTTTATAATGAACAGCCTTGAGACGGATCTTCCTGGTCTCCTCAATATGCTCCGGCAATTTGAGGAGATTGAGAAGAAGCCGGCTGCACTGGTTGTTGGCTCTGCTACTTCCGACCAGCCGAAAGGCAAAGGAAAGAAGAGGCAGGTCCCACAACCTGCGAAGGCTAAGAATGGGAAGAAGAAGAACAAAGGGGCCCCGTCGAAATCTGAGTGCTTCCATTGCCACAAGATTGGCCACTGGAAGAGGAACTGCAAGATCTATCTTGCAGAGAAGAAGAAGGGGCATACTGATGCCTCTACCTCAGGTACAAATTAAAATTCAATTAAATGCAATTATTTCCATTCATATAGTGTGAGACACTTATAGACATCTGTGTACTGTATACAGGTGGCTGATAAGAACTGGAGATTGGAGAAGCACGGAGATCGGTCGGCAATCAAAGCAACAGTTGCTGCTGGGACCGCTCAAAGACTTCTGGAGACGCTGATCGTGATGGAGATGATATTTTCTTATTTGAATAAAATGTATCATCTTTAAGGATCGAAAACAATGAATGAGTGCTTAGCACTTAAGGTTTATTTTTGATAAACAAATTAAGGTTCTTTTTATGAACCCGTTGTTTTGGAATGGATGTCTCGTTTGTTGCAATTGAAATTGAATTGGCTTAAATTCTGTGGATGTGGCTTTTCTGTGATGGTTGCGTATATTTTCGAATAATGGTGTATAGCTTCGATAATATTGATTTTGGAGCTGACTAAATGTTAGAAGTCAATCAGTAGTTAAAATGTAGGTTCCAGGGGGGATCGTATAAATTGTGTGCGATCGTAATAATACGCATATCAAGATTAATTCTTGATTATCTGCATTTAGTTATTAAAAGAGTTAATACTAAATGTGGTTAAAGGAATAAGTACAGTGCAGGACGATTTGATTGAACGAGTCAATGTCAAGATTCCTCAAAACGATCTTAACTTGACTCATTCGTCAAACCGAATCTGACACTTGTACACTCCATCTGAGGCACTTACCAAAAGGTTATTTTTGCACATAAAACTAAATATGATTTAGATATTATGTTGAAGTAATTTAACCAGGTAATTCTTAAAGTCAGTGGGAGCGAGCTCATATACTTAGTTCCGTTTTTCGGACTAAGTAAAAAGGATTTTTCACTTTAATGAATCTTCTATATAAATCATTAAGTCAAAATTGTTTTGATTTAATCATATATATATATAGACTTAGGGTGTCAAATATGTACTTGACATATTGACAAAATAAAGTGGAGTGAGCTAGAACTGACTTACGAAAATGTTAGACCCCACATCTAAATCGTATAAGCCAACTGTTAGCTATACGAAGTTAGGAAAATTGATCCAGATCATTCTTCCAAAGGATCAACCCTGTGTGATCAAGAGATGTAATTTCAATCCATTAAAATTCGTTGTAGATGCTTATTAGTAGAACCATTCTTAGGTTTGCCATATCAAATGTCAAAGTGACTGATATGCTATAACGGTATGAGATACCGAGATAAATAGCCTAAGTGCAAGTGGGAGATGTAGGAAGATATATGCCCATAAGGCAATTTATCTTGATTATACGTCTTGTTCATACCGTAAATGGTACGTATTATTCTAAGTATAAAATCATTTGTATTAATATACTTAGATAATATCCATAGACTTATAGTTAGGTCCTTACATATCTAAATGAGATCTCGATTATGAGTAAGTAAGCGACCGAATAGAAACGTAAGTCTTAAACGGTTCGTGATCGTAGATATGTCGAGAACTGGATATCGACACATCGGATAGATCACTGTGTCTTCGTCTTACCTTCGGGTAATGATGATCTCATAGTCATTCGACTTGGTGAAGTCGGAGACGAGACACAGGTGCTCATTGGAGAATGAGTCCACTGAACGACCAAGTTAGAGTTATTAAATGGTTAACTTTAATGATCTGTCTTTAATAACTCTAGGGTGATGATAGGTTAGTTGATCCTTAAGACCTGAAGTCATCTGTACAAACCTGTGAGCGGACGGTATAGCTTAGACCCATGATCTAGCTTCGAGGACCAGTCCTGCTGAAAGATCTTAGGTTGGGCTGCACCTGAATCTCCCAAGGTGAGTAAGTGACTGAGATGGGATTCGTCACTTCCATTAAAGGGAAGTTAGTGTTATAGGCTCAGTACGGTCTTTATGTTAATCCTCGGCCGGGGTACGTTGCAAGTAGTACAATGTGTATACAATAAAGACCGCCGTATACTGACCAATGTTGTCTAATAGGGTTGACAGAAAACCATACCCTAGGCCAACAATAACACAGTCTTGACGAAGGGATTTTAGCTAACGGAATTCATCACTGACACAGCCAATGCAAACCCTATGATACTTTTGTCAAGGGTCGATCACGTTATGATGACTCTGAAACAGGGACGACAGCTACTGCTCGTAGTGACCGTCGTCTAGGGGTTTCGAGCCTCAACCTGTAGTAAGGTCAGGCTGTAGGGTCTCACACCGAGTAGTGCTCGTCTCTTAGTAATAGGAATTTAGAATAGAGAGAAATATCATTTGATGATATTCACAAGTTAAGATTGTGAAAGTTAGTCGCATTAGCAATAGGGACACAACGTTGCATTAGATGCTAACTTTAACTAAACGGGTTGTAAATTAGTTACGACGAATTTGGTAGGAACAAACCTGTTGGAAAGGGTTACCTGGATGACGGGATTGTCCCGGTCTAAACACAGGTTCAAACCGCGTCCAAATCGGAGCTCAAACGAGCCCAGAAACGCAGAAAGAGTTCGAGGGGAAGTGTGTCAGACCCACTGGGCCAAAAGGCCCATGTGCAAAGACAAACGGGCAACGCCCGCTGGCTGCAACGGGCGCACGCCCGTTGCACAGCGGGCGTGGCCCGCTGCAGCAGCGGGCCGCGCCCGCTGCAGCAGCGGGCCGCGCCCGCTGCGGGCACGACCCGCTGCAACAGCGGGCGCCCGCCCGCTGCAGCAGCGGGCGAGCGGCCCGCCCTTGTCCCCTTGGGCAGGCGCGCCCGCTAAGCCTAGCGGGCGCACCCGCAACTTAAGTCGAAATTAGGTTTTTTGAAAACCCTAATGACGGCTACGAATTTTGTGAAAATTGCTAAACTTTGAGCAATTGTTTGAGGTTTAGTATACGAAGAGAATTAATTCGTTAAAGTATGACTTTGTGAAAGGCTAACTTTAAGTTGAAATTAAGCCAAATGGCTTAATTGAATTTTCTCTTCATGGGAATTGTCCCACATTGCCCGCAACGAGAAGTTGAGTGCTCACTCCCTATATAAATAGGGGTGCACTCTCCTCGTTGAAAGACACACCGGTCAACGATCGAGTAGCTCCAGAATTTTAGAGCAAGCTCGATCCGCGACTAATCTCTCTCTCTAATTTTCCTATTCTCCGGAGTAGTCCTAGCACGACTACGAAGGGGGTTTGGATCTGATCCGGACGTCTAAGACGCGGGTTCTTCTCAAGTGAAACTTTCTACCGCGTGTGATCGGCTCAGAGGCGAAAGCGGCTCGGGCGGATCGGTGCGAGGGTGCGAGGCGGCTCAGGGGATCGGGTCAACGCGGCTCGGCTACGAGGAGCTTCTCAAGACGGTGCGGTACATCTTGCCTGCTCCAGGGCCAAGATTCCGGGTATGTGGTTAAGCGTTTTCTAGCGTAGTTTTTAATTAGTCGCTTAGTGTAGATCCTTCTTGGAGTGGTCAGACCTACTCCAAGTCGGCATAGATCGGGCTAGGTTCTGGCTCCCCAGAGCCTAGCTAAATAGTTTAGCTAGTGTAGAAATTTGATTTCTGGTTTTTCCGCTGCGCTTTTGTGCCTTCGTGGTCCGTCCGACTTAGGACGGATACGGATATGAGCTCTGGGGGTCCGCCAAAACCCCAACAGTTTTACCCACCGTCCAGGGGTGGATTTTGAAGCCACATACTCCCCGGTCATGGACGCGATCACCTTCCGATTCCTCATTGGCTTAACAGCCCAATAGGGGTTAGATATGCAGCTTATGGACGTCGTGACTGCATACCTATATGGCAACTTAGACCGAGACATCTATATGAGATTGACTGACGGTTACTCTTTGCCTGCTGCACTAAAAGAGAGACAACGTGACATCTACTCAGTGAAACTGCAAAGATCATTATATGGTCTAAAACAATCTGGAAGGATGTGGTATAACAGACTGAGCGATTTCCTTGCAAAACAAGGATTCACAAACGACCCAGTCTGTCATTGCATCTTTATAAGAGCAAAGGCAACAGGATTTGTAATCATAGCCGTGTGGACGACTTGAACCTCATCGGATCTCTTGAAGAGATCGCAGAGATTTCTAGAAGCTTGACAGAAACCTTCGAGATGAAAGACCTCGGAATGTCAAAATTCTGTTTAGGTCTTCAAATAGAGCATCTTAACGATGGGATCCTGTTACATCAGTCAACTTACACATCGAACTTATTGAAAAAGTTTCAGATGGATAAGTGCCACCCCTCAGCACTCCAATGGTCGTCAGATCATTGGATATACATAAAGACCCCTTCCGGCCGTTGGAAGAGCGGGAGGAAGTAGTACACCCCGAAGTGCCTTATCTAAGTGCTATCGGTGCACTCCTTTACCTGGCTAACTGCACTCGCCCTGACATAGCATTTGCAGTCAACTTACTAGACAGATATAGTGCTGCACCTATGCAGCGGCACTGAGCCTGAGTTAAGCATCTTCTGCGCTACCTCCAAGTCTCCATAGACTTAGGTCTATTCTACAGGAAAGGGGCATCAACTGGTTTAGTTGGTTATGCTGATGCAGGTTATAGGTCCGATCCTCATACAGAGAAGTCTCAGACCGGATACATGTTTACTTATGGCGGCACAGCCATATCCTGGAGATCTATAAAGCAGACCATGACGACCGTCTCATCCACTCACTCAGAGCTCCTAGCGATCCATGAAGCAAGCAAGGAGAGTTTCTGGCTACGCTCTGTAATCCAGCACATCCTCACCTCCACCGGCCTGATGACCGGCGTCCTTGCGCCTACTCGACTTCATGAAGACAATGCAGCATGTAGAGCCCAGCTATAGAACGGCTACATCAAAGGCGACAAGACGAAGCATATCTCCTCCAAGTTCTTATGGACGCACGACCTTCAGAAGCAGAAGCAGATTGAGGTACAGAAGATCCAATCATGTAATAACTTGGCGGATTTGCTTACCAAATCCCTGCCTACTAGTATCTTTGAGAAACTTGTATATGGGATTGTGATGAGGAGAGTGAGGAAATGTAAACTAGGTCAGGATGAGAGGACTATGAACTCATAGGTACATAGGAGACTGATCTATAGATTCATAAGAAATCTGCAAGCCTGAAGCTTGGTCAGATGAGGGGGAGTCAACTGCAGAGTTGTACTCTTTTCCCTTGGCTACTGGTTTTTCCCACTGGGTTTTCCGTAGTCAAGGTTTTGACGAGGCAACCTCGTTGACTCTGGATCCTGAAGTATCCACCCCTAGACACATCCCTAAAACAGGGGAAGTTATGGATTAACTGTTCTTTCTTTAACAAGGCAGTTATCCTAACTCGGATCCTGAAGAATCCACCTCTTATTCAATATTGGTTGGATAAGGGGAAGTGTTATGAATAGGCCGTTGAGGCCCATTGGGTATCCAGCCCACTATTGAAAGCTATAAATATGAGGGTAGGTGGCCCTTAACCCTCTACACCTATTTCCCTACTTTTCCCTTCACAACAATTTTCCCCTTTTTATGTAGTAACCTTTAAATGAGCCAATTTTCAACCTATTTTAATTTAAACGAATGTCCATTAATCAAAAAAGTGTTAATATGTTTCATTGGCTGCGAACTCGAATAATTTCATGAGTTCTGTGAAGTTTGGGTCTTGCCTCAGGCATCACTGATCCTAGCTCAAATTTGATTGTTTGGCTGAAATTAACTACGGTTGGTATAATGGTATCTAACTTCGTCCCAATCCCAGATGCCTATAACAAGGCGGCTGTCTTAGCCTGAGTTAGACTTTATAAATCACAATTGTTTTAAAAAAACCACAAAACTCGTCAATCATCTATCTTTTAAATCTATCTTGTAAAGGAGGGAATTACCACCATGCCATTGTCCTAGATGACATATTTGTCTGGTGTGGCAATGTCACGTCGTTACATGGGATGCCTAGGTTGTGCCACATGGGCATGGTGGTCCACTCTTGGTGGGGGGTGAGGGCTTGGGTTTTGCATTTGGAGTGTTGTTAATTGCACCGCATTGCACCTATTTCTGAATACACAGTACATCTTATTTCACTGTACATATTCTTTTTTCATCGTAAATATTGATTTTTTAATCCTCTCCTTTCTCTTCTTCAAGGGAGATGTTCAAAGCTCGAAAAGGGTTTTAATTTAGAGAAAGGAGGAGGAGGAGATTGTCACAAGGAATCACGTGCGTCTCATATATGGAAACTAGACGGAATGCATCTATCTTACAATTGATGCATTTGTCCTAGGTGGAGGGGAAAGTGTGACTATGACAAATGTCACATCACCCTCCTCCACCTCATCGTCCACCGCACCCAAATCTCATCCCGAGCCACTAATTTACATGTTTGTTATCCCCTCAAAAAAACACAACTCCACTTAATTACATGTTTGCCATTCACCCCAAAAAACCCAAAAAACACCAACTTATTTACATGTTTGCCACCCCAAGATTTTTTTGCGTTTTAACTCCCTGACTTTGCACTTTTTGCCCTCCGACGATACCAGCACGCACACACACATTTCTCACTCTTTTTCGGTTGCGTGCATTCACTGTATCCTCCTCGTGATGGTTTTTTGGCTCCGTGCACTGTGTGCACGGGTTATTTCTAGTTAATCTATAAATTTTAGAAAATGTTAGGATATGTAGCCATAAGAAAAAATAGTGCAGAAAATATAGCTATAAAATGGATGAAAATTTAGGATATTTTGATGCAATTTAGCCTCTTTTTAAGGTGTACTATGAGCCTTGTTTGTTGCAGCATGAAATTCAAGGAACAATGAAGCATGCTCTTCCTTGAACGAACAAGGTTTAGCATCTCAATGCCTTGTATCCGCATTGAATACGGCCTGAAAAGAAGAGAGGAATGTGATTGCCCCATGCAAACAACAATTACTTGGCTAGAGATTTGTACCCTGAAAATTTATATGTTTGCAATTGTAATGATAGATTAAGTTTATTTTTAAAAGGTAAACTTTTTAAAAACCCCTTTCTAAGCTTTGAGCATCTCTCCTTGAAGAAGAGAAAGGAGAGGGTAAAAAAGTCAATATTTACGTTAAAAAAAATATGTGCGGTGAAATAAGATTTACAGTGTATTCAGAAATAGGTGTGGTGCAATTAACAACACTCTTGCTTTGGAGTGAGGTTGTGGAGAAGCCAACCAAAAAACCCCCTCATTTCCATTATTTGCAAGCTTGTCATTGCTTTTTAATGAAAGCCAAATGCATCTCCATGTTCTACTTATTTATGGATTTGATATAAATCTTTTTTCCTTTTATCCCGGCGCTTTTTGCACTTTAACACCTATTTCCCCTCTTTACACCACGATGAAACCGACCCACACCCACACTTTTCACTCCTTTTTGGTTGCGTGCGTGCACAACATCATGTTTTTAAGGGAGGTTTTTTTCACTGTGCACTGTGTGTACGGGTTATTTCTAGTCTATATTACAATTGAGGGATGTGTGTCCCATTTTTCTCCTACTAGAGCAAACCTTTGTCCTATGTTGTGGGTGGAGATGTGTGCCAGCTCATCCCTCCACATGGGGTGTGCTACCCCCACCCTCCCAAATGAAATCCCCTCATTCACCTTTTTACATGTCCACTATCATCTCCCAAAAATCACACCCCAAATAACCCATTTGTCATGCCCTATTTTGAACTATACGTGTATTCTACTTAACACACGTATATTTCTACTTACGATACGTGGGTAGGCATGGAATGAGCGTAGATATCGATGTACGTGACGTAGTGCACTAGGGATTAGGCCGTAATATGTAGCTAAGAGAAGAGAATGCGAAGTGTGAATGCGAGAGAAGTGCAAATAATGGCGTGTGTGTAAAACAACAGGAGTGTGTTAGACGTGTGTGTGTGTGTGAAGCATGTATGCATGCATGGATGTGCGGGGATGTGTGTAGGAAGAGCCATGCAAGTGTGAAAGGGGTTTGGGGTCAAAGGCAACCCTCGAAAATTTTTAGAAAGGCGAGTGGCAAAACGGTCTTTTGGACTAAATTTGTTGTGCGTACATACTTAAGTGGTCGGTGCATAAAGTAATGGCAAACTTGTAAATACCTAAAAGTTGAGGGGCATTTTTGGAAGGGTATTTTAGTCATTTTAACTTATGCATGGCTTAGGGGATAAATTAGAAAGTGTGTAGATTTTTCTTTAGAAAAATCATTTCCCTTCTTTCTTGAATCTTCTTCCTCCTCTCTTTCTCTTTTCTTTTTCCCCTACCTATGGCCGGCCCCTCTTCCCCACTTTTCTCCATCTTCTTCAACCCAAAACCTAATTTAGCTCTCCAAAAATCAAGAATACCAAGAAGAATGCTAGAGAGAAGGTGGAGAAGAAAGAAAAAAAGGAGAATCGGAAAATTCAAGTTTGAGGTAGGAACCCAACTTGGCTTTGGAAATTTATTTAGGGTTTCTTTCCATCATGTTTATATATCATGTTTTACTAATATGAAGTAGTGGAAATGAAATTAGGGTGTCATGTTTCAATTTTCATGCAAAAGCCCCTTGAAATTCCAAGCAAAACCATTCCTTTGAAATTCAGAAGCACTGATGTTTGTTGTTGCTGCAATTACAATTACTGTAGCTCGAATTAGGGTTCGAAAAAATATGAGCTTGTAGATCTTGAAGTCCTACCCCAAAATCATATAAATTTTGATATATGTTCAATTCAGAAATTGAGAGCAATAAATCCATCTTTATAACATGTCTGTTTGATTTTCAGTGTTGACACAGTCTAGCAAAATTGGCCTAAACACTTGCACACATCACGGAATTTTATGATCATGGTCTTGTTGGAAAGTTAACAATTTTTTCTAAAAATTCATCAGAGTGCTTATATGTCGAATTTCTGCCTCCAACATGCCCAAAATTGGCTTTCAATACAGACCCTGAAATCTGTCTGAAAACAGATTTGGCACACTTCACCAATTAATTCACCATAAATCATATAGTTCATAATTTTGCATGAAATTTTATCTGTAAATCCATAACTGCCATATCTTCAACTTTCATTTATAAAGTTGTGTCAAATTCCCAAGAGAAATGAATGAAATGTGTTGATCCTTATGGTTATTCTTGCAATTCCAGCAAGTGGGAGTGTTGGTTGAATATTGAATCGTGTGGTGATGTTAATTTCTCCATCCCATTATGCATGGATGTTGTGCTAATGACGGAATGTTTAGTTACACTATTGTTATTACATTTGATAATGTGACAATGCTCGTTTCTATGGCGCCTGTCACGTGTTTGTTGAAATGCCCCAATGAACGTGAAGTTAAAGAAACATGGAAATTGGGCCTATATGCTCTTGTATCAAGAATCCTGTTATAAATTGATGATGTTGGGGACATGGATGGCATGGATACACTATTATACATGAATGTGTATGTGATGTGATGAAGGGCATGTCACGTGAGTGCATGACCTAGATTGATATGTGATGATGCGATGACTGAGGGCATAGCACTTAGGTGCATGACCCGTGTTGATGAAAGGAAGTTACTGAACGTGTACCATGCCACCATGATTCCTATAATGAAGCTTAAAATGCTTAATTGATGAATGAAAACGTCTCAATCCCCTCCAAAAGGGGGTAAGTTAGCAAAACCCGGGTTTTAAGTGGGATTTGAGTAAATTGTGGATATGAGGCATGGACTGTGAAGTTGGGAGATGATTATATGATGTGTGGAGTTTATACCCACTCGCCTTTACCGAGAGTGGAGGGGATTTTTATACCCACTCGTCTTTACCGGGAGTGGAGGGGAAGAGGGCATACAGAGGTTGTGATATGAGCCTCACTCCTGCCAGGGACGGGGGAGCTGAGAGGCCCGACGTACAGTGCCCGGGTCCACTGCGTCGTGTGCTATATTCACCCCAAAGTTGCGGTGAAGTGCAGGTCCTGGTATCACACAGTTTATCCAAGTTCCAATTAATTCAATTAATCAATTCAATTATGAAATGAGCACTTTGCATGTTCTTCCTCCGCTGGCAGCACTTCCCTTTTCCCTTGCTTCACTGGTGGCACCGTGTTATATCCTGATATTTGTGTTTCTCTTTTTAGTTTGTGGTTGTATGACTATTTGTGTTATTACTCGTGCTAACTCTTTCTTGCAGTAACTCGACATTGGACCGCAGGTATGATCCTCTTACTTAGCTATTCACTTTTCGCTATATATTTAGTTTGCATGTCTTGTCCCTTTTGCCTTGCCTTGTGAATTGATAACCCTAAAGCGATGTCCAGATCCAAGTTGGTTCCTACTGGGGCACGCATTAACGTGCTCCTCCCTATTTTTCAGGTAGCATAGACAACATAGTTGGTGGTGGCTTGGAGTTGGTTTCAGGGGTAGTGTTGGTGTGAGCTGGGGTTGTACTATGACTGGGTTGTCTTGGCAGATTGAGAGTGGTGTATATGTATTGTTACACTTGGATTATGTATATAAATGAAACATGTTAAATATGAAGTGTTGTTGTTGTTTCATGAGGTTGTTTGATATTACTGTGGAGTTTTACTTGTACTATCCCAGCATGTGCGCAGTGGCCTGCTTGTTTAGTTTCTTCTTTTCCTTTATTTTCCTCTCTTATCACCCTCACTCTTCAGGATACTTGGAAAAAAAATAAACTTTAGATGCCGTGTATTCTGGAGAACGGGGCGTGACAGTTTTTGGTGGCCCATGCATGTCACCACACTGCGATGTACGTAAGGATAGTACATGTGATGCTTCAGTAGGTGATCGGTATACATTAGCCCAATGTGGGTAGTGTCTAACCTTAGGACAGAGTCCTAATGCCCAGAGCTCGAGGTATAGAGTTATTTGGGGGTCGTTTTAGACTTTTGGTTCGAGATCTGTATAGGAATACCAGTATGTTATGGCTATTGACTTGTGAAGTTGTATGACGTCCTTGTGTATGATGTATAGTTAGATTCATGTGCAAGTTACGTTAAATATACGTGCGTGGATCCTTAATGTAATGTATAACCTATTGAATATTTATATACTTATATATTAAAATGTCGGTGGCATTTAGATATGTATAGAGCATGTGGATTCACGTGTATCTCCTTATATCCCACCTTGGTAGACGCGGGTATACTAGATTTGTAGTGTCACTGATGATGGAATTATTTAATTGAGTATTGGCTGACTAGGAAGGTATAGATTGAACTATATAGTTGAATAACTATATGAGGTGTATTGTTAGATGGGTGTATACGTGTGTGGTGTATACTATATGAGGTGTATACGTATGTGGTTGAAAGACTATATGCTAGCATATGGTATTGCTTTAGATGTAAGACATATGAGTCTTCAATGTATTACTGTTTTTGAGGGATAATGGTTGTAATCATGTTAAATTATCAGTATTAGAGTGGGGAAAACAAGGATATTTCCCTACCAACATGTTGAGTGTCACTGATATGCGGATCGGTCATAAGCGATACATGGGAGTGTACGTCAATGGTGATAAACGTATATGTCTATAATGAGTCATATAGGAGCACCGAGAAATATATATGTGTGTGTGTATAACCCTTGAAGACATGTATGTATGTTGTGTGTGTGCGTGTGTACCTGACCGTTGTATGTGTGTTTGTATATCCGGCTGTAGGCATGTATGTGTGCCTAACTAGCCATTTGTCACTTATACTTGTATGCTCGTGCCTTACATGTGTGTAAACCGTATAACATGTATGGGATGTGGTTAATGAGCCTGTCCGTGTGATACGGTTGCTGCATAGCGAAGAATGGATCTGTGGTGTACTTAGGTTGGTATGCCCTATGTGGCTTGGCCATGTATGGTGTGTATATAGCGATATAGCTAAGTAATGGACGTATGAATAATATAAGTAATGCTCCAAGGTGTTTAGAGTAGATGTATCCTAAGGTGTGTAGGAGTGCTTTAGACCCGTCCACCCTAAGTTTAGGCACTTAGCTCTATACCGTGCCTAGTATGGGATAAGGATATAAGTGTGACGTGTAACGCATGTAAGATGTGATGGATATAAGGATTTGAGGTTATACAGGGCGTGTATAAGTGGGATGGCTAAGGGTTTGCACGGCTAAGTGGAGTTACGGTATATGTATATATATGTGTATACGTTTACCCCATAGAGTGGAGTTTATATGACCATTTGGATACATGTGTAGTGTACGTGCCCTTCCGTATATAATGGCATGATGGGGGACTGTGTATTAGCATATGATATACTTGTATGTATGTAGATGTTGTAGCAAGTGTGGTGTGATTGTGTGCACGTGTTGTTATTATTGAATGTGTATTGGTGTATGTCTTATGAGTGGCTATATGTGTATGTATGTGAGTGATCCCTATTTTGATATACATGTATCAGTATATGGAAGTGTACGTATAGTAGATGTGGCCATCTATCGAATGTGTATAAATATCGAAATACATTTATTTGTGTGTATACTAGTATGTTAGTAAAAGTGTGGACATATTGGATGTTATGTAAATAGTGGTATGGGTAGCTACCGACTACCTGCTAATATAGTTGGGTAGCTTGACTGTATGTGCATAAAAGCAAGATATGTATAGTATGTGTGTGTATGTGTGTGTGTGTGTGTGTGCGCCCATACATGGTAATGTATGTGCATGGTGCATGGATCCTAATAGATATATATATACATGTCTGTATGCATACCTATTATTAGAATAAGAATCTGGTGTGTATGAGTGAACGTGTATATGGCTATGTGTAGGCATATACATATGTACATATGTATATACATATGTACATATGTATATACATATGTACATATGTATATACATATGTACATATGTATATACATATATATATGGTGTTGATATGGATACATCTGTGGGTATATAATGAGTGTGTATATAATTAGATGTGGAGTATCTATGTGAAGTATTGTGTGTTACCTATATGTGAATATGTATCATACTTGTGTGAATGTGAAATCATACTTGTGTGAATGTGAAGTGTAGGGATGTGTTCTTGTAGGTGTAATGTGCAGTGGAAGTATATGTAATGGTGTGTGTATTGGATGAATGGACATATATATGTGTGTATATACTTCTACATATCTTGTTTGTTCACTTGCTGATCTATCCTATAGGGTTGTTCATCCAGGTGTATCTCGATATGCCCTAGATAAATGTATTTCTGCTTGTATGCATGTGTGTGTGTGTGTATATATGTCTGTACCAAAGCATGTGTGTATGTATAGTCATATGCAGTGTGGGTATGAATGTGATGAGTATGAAATATAAGTGTGTGTGTGTGTGTGTGTGTGTGTGTGTGTGTGTGTGTGTGTGTGTCTATTTGATGAATATACGTGAATGAAACTGTTTGGTATGTAAGTATTGAGATGAGAGTGATTGTTTGCATATGTATATGCGTGTGTGGGGTGTATATGGATATTTATAATTATTTGACTATCATGGCAGTGTATGCATAGGATGTGCAAAGGTAGTTATATTATATATATAGCATATGGCAGGGGGACGTGTTATGTTTGTGCACTCTTATGTGTAGTGTGTGTGGTATATGTGCCTATCTGTGTGAGGCAGTAGGTGCACTGCTATGGATGTGAATTAATGCGTATATTTATTTATAGCATGATTGTGAACCTTATGTGACACGATCATGCATGTGTTAGTACGTGCACGTGAATATATGTATGGATGTGACTAAATAATGTGTATATAGATATTTATATGCCTATACATGTGAGTGAGCCCACATGACTAAGTATTGGGTGTATAGGGATCCGGTGTACATACGGTGTGACACCGTGATAGTGACCCTGTTTATCAAGTAATGGTGTGTAGATTAATGTGTATTGTTGTGTGTTTGTGCATGGATATGGACGTATATGTAAATATATAAGCAGGTAGTATGTAAGTCGTTTATTCCTGAATGTATTATGGTATATATGAAAGCGTGTCATGTGTGAGTGCCTTCTGGATCATGATATGGATATGATGTCATGTCATGTCACATAGATGTGAGTAGTGCCTTGGATACGTATAATGATACGTATAGAGATCTATTTGTGGTATGCATGTGTGTTGTATCTGTTAGTGTGTATATATGTGTTTAGATATTCATGTGAAGGATGCCTATATGTGTGTATATATATGTAGTGAATGCATATAGTGATGTGGATGTGCTATTAGATGAATAGTAGGATGTATCCGTGATATGTATGTGATGCAGATGTGTATAAATGACAATAAAGTATATAGTGTGTATGAGTGTGGTGTAGATACGTATTCTTGTTTGTATTTCATGGGTAGAAAGACCTCCATATCTAGCTGATCTTCGGCAGGGTCCACACCCTAGGAAGTCCGAGGACGGACTTTATTTTAAGGTGGGTAGGATGTCATGTCCTATTTTGAACTATACGTGTATTCTACTGAACACACATATATTTCTACTTACGATACGTGGGTAGGCATGGAATGAGCGTAGATATCGATGTATGTAACGTAGTGCAATGGGGATTAGGCCGTAATACGTGGCTAAGAGAAGAGAATGCGAAGTGTGAATGCAAGAGAAGTGCAAATAACGGCGTGGGTGTAAAACAACAGGAGTGTGTTAGACGTGTGTGTGTGTGTGTGAAGCATGTATGCATGCATGGATGCGGGGATGTGTGTAGGAAGAGCCATGCAAGTGTGAAAGGGGTTTGGCGTCAATAGCAACCCTCGTAAATTTTAGAAAGGCGAGGGGCAAAACGGTCATTTGGACTAAATTTGTTGTGCGTACATACTTAAGTGGTCGGTGCATAAAGTAATGGCAACCTTGTAAATACCTAAAAGTTAAGGGACATTTTTGGAAGGGTATTTTAGTCATTTTAACTTATGCATGGCTTCGGGATAAGTTAGAAAGTGTAGATTTTTCTTTAGAAAAATCATTTCCCTTCTTTCTTGAATCTTCTCCCTCCTCTCTTTCTCTTTTCTTTTTCCCCTAACTATGGCCGGCCCCTCTTCCCCCCTTTTCTCCATCTTCTTCAACCCAAAACCTAATTTAGCTCTCCAAAAATCAAGAATACCAAGAAGAATGCTAGAGAGAAGGTGGAGAAGAAAGAAGAAAAGGAGAATCGGAAAATTCAAGTTTGAGGTAGGAACCCAACTTGGCTTTGGAAATTTATTTAGGGTTTCTTTCCATCATGTTTATATATCATGTTTTACTAATATGAAGTAGTGGAAATGAAATTAGGGTGTCATGTTTCAATTTTCATGCAAAAGCCCCTTGAAATTCCAAGCAAAACCATTCCTTTGAAATTCAGAAGCACTGATGTTTGTTGTTGCTGCAATTACAATTACTGTAGCTCGAATTAGGGTTCGAAAAAATATGAGCTTGTAGATCTTGAAGTCCTACCCCAAAATCATATAAATTTTGATATATGTTCAATTCAGAAATTGAGAGCAATAAATCCATCTTTATAACATGTCTGTTTGATTTTCAGTGTTGACACAGTCTAGCAAAATTGGCCTAAACACTTGCACACATCACGGAATTTTATGATCATGGTCTTGTTGGAAAGTTAACAAGTTTTTCTAAAAATTCATCAGAGTGCTTATATGTCGAATTTCTGCCTCCAACATGCCCAAAATTGGCTTTCAATACAGACCCTGAAATCTGTCTGAAAAACAGATTTGACACACTTCACCAATTAATTCACCATAAATCATATAGTTCATATTTTTGCATGAAATTTTATTTGTAAATCCATAACTGCCATATCTTCAACTTTCATTTATAAAGTTGTGTCAAATTCCCAAGAGAAATGAATGAAATGTGTTGATCCTTATGGTTATTCTTGCAATTCCAGCAAGTGGGAGTGTTGGTTGAATATTGAATCGTGTGGTGATGTTAATTTCTCCATCCCATTATGCATGGATGTTGTGCTAATGACGGAATGTTTAGTTACGCTATTGTTATTACATTTGATAATGTGACAATGTTCGTTTCTATGGCGCCTGCCACGTGTTTGTTGAAATGCCCCAATGAACGTGAAGTTAAAGAAACATGGAAATTGGGCCTATATGCTCTTGTATCAAGAACCCTGTTATAAATTGATGATGTTGGGGACATGGATGGCATGGATACACTATTATACATGAATGTGTATGTGATGTGATGAAGGGCATGTCACGTGAGTGCATGACCTAGATTGATATGTGATGATGCGATGACTGAGGGCATAGCACTTAGGTGCATGACCCGTGTTGATGAAAGGAAGTTACTGAACGTGTACCATGCCACCATGATTCCTATAATGAAGCTTAAAATGCTTAATTGATGAATGAAAACGTCTCAATCCCCTCCAAAAGGGGGTAAGTTAGCAAAACCCGGGTTTTAAGTGGGATTTGAGTAAATTGTGGATATGAGGCCTGGACTGTGAAGTTGGGAGATGATTATGTGATGTGTGGAGTTTATACCCACTCGCCTTTACCGGGAGTGGAGGGGATTTTTATACCCACTCGTCTTTACCGGGAGTGGAGGGGAAGAGGGCATACAGAGGTTGTGATATGAGCCTCACTCCTGCCAGGGACGGGGGAGCTGAGAGGCCCGACGTACAGTGCCCGGGTCCACTGCGTCGTGTGCTATATTCACCCCAAAGTTGCGGTGAAGTGCAGGTCCTGGTATCACACAGTTTACCCAAGTTCCAATTAATTCAATTAATCAATTCAATTATAAAAATGAGCACTTTGCATGTTCTTCTTCCGCTGGCAGCACTTCCCTTTTCCCTTGCTTCACTGGTGGCACCGTGTTATATCCTAATATTTGTGTTTCTCTTTTTAGTTTGTGGTTGTATGACTATTTGTATTATTACTCGTGCTAACTCTTTCTTGCAGTAACTCGACATTGGACCGCAGGTATGATCCTCTTACTTAGCTATTCACTTTTCGCTATATATTTAGTTTGCATGTCTTGTTCCTTTTGCCTTGCCTTGTGGATTGATAACCCTAAAGCGATGTCCAGATCCAAGTTGGTTCCTACTGGGGCACGCATTGACGTGCTCCTCCCTATTTTTCAGGTAGCATGGACAACATAGTTGGTGGTGGCTTGGAGTTGGTTTCAGGGGTAGTGTTGGTGTGAGCTGGGGTTGTACTATGACTGGGTTGTCTTGGCAGATTGAGAGTGGTATATATGTATTATTACACTTGGATTATGCATATAAATGAAACATGTTAAATATGAAGTGTTGTTGTTTCATGAAGTTGTTTGATATTACTGTGGAGTTTTACTTATACTATCCCAGCATGTGCGCATTGGCCTGCTTGTTCAGTTTCTCCTTTTCCTTTTTTTTCCTCTCTCATCACCCTCACTCTTCAGGATACTTGGAAAAAAAAATAAACTTTAGATGCCGGGTATTTTGGGAACGGGGCATGACACCATTGTCTTCCCCCAATTTGTAGATTTGCCATTGGCCTTTTCCCACTTAACTTCCCTTGGTTTTTTGCACTTGAGCCCCGTGTTTTTTTGCTTTTGCCGGTTGCCCGTGTGTACTGCAGCCTTTATTTCTAGCAGGGGCTTATCAGGAAAGGGCACAATCTAATCTTACCTAAATTAGAAGTCGGTTCGCATACAGTTGGAATTTATGTTTCAACTAACAATTTCTAGTATCATGATTTTAAGTGGTTAAACCACTGCATTTTCTTCTTCTTTTCTCTCCTTTTTTGGATAATTCCTACACGCACGATCGATTTTTCCCTGTGCAACTTTTCGAAAAATAACGAAAGCGCCATTTTCAAAAACATCAAAATACACCCGCCGATACTTACAGCTCACAACTGGTAAAAAATTTTGCATGTTGAACACGGTGAGCAATTTTGACTCCGTGAAACAAAATTGCTCATCACACACAACATGCATCAATTTTGCCCCTCTAAAACTAAATTGCTTACCACGCACAACATGCAAAAATTTTGCAGGTTATGCGCGATTAGAGATTTTGGTTTGTGCATCAATTTTTACATATGTTTTTAAAGTTGTTTAGGATGCATTCTTCTATTTGCAAGGCAATGCAAGTTCGAAGCATTTTCATGCAAGATCCTTATTATTATTGACAGATTTTTGTTCCATAAAATCGTTTGTGCCCTAAAATTTTTTACCTGCCTAACGAGTTGCATTTACATTTTATGAGTAATGTGCACTGAAATTCATTCCATAAACTCGTTCGTTCCATAAAATTGACAAATTTTCTCTGTTCGTCCACATCAAGTAGTAACAAATTGCAATTTTCGTTCCATAAAACCAACATGTTTTGGATCATCCTTCAGTTGATACGTCTTTAAAAGATTTTAGGGTGTTTTGGCTTATGTGTATTTTCGGTATTCCCCGTTGTACGCTGAACAAAAACTTAAATAATAATATTTAATTCGTATGTGTTCGAAGTAAAAGTTTCACCGGTGATGTTATTCATGCTTTTCTCCATCCCTCCCCCCTCCCTAACCTAGCTCCCCTAGCTCATTTCTTATCTCTAGTCTTGTTTACAATAACCACGTCTTAGGGTGTCACGACCCGCTCCCTGGGATACCCAGAAAGACAAGTTACTTGACGAGAACTAAAACGTATCTACAGGTCCACTGTGCATTGCTGGGAATAGTACATGTAGTATTCAACAAACAGCCAACCAACAAATACAGAACGTCACAAAGTCATAGAGAAATACTGAAAGCCAACCACTGAACAATTTCATAGACATCTCAAACATCCCATTGCATCAATTCATATAGTACAAGCATCTCTCACCCCAAAATAAAACCC
This sequence comes from Scilla litardierei, assembly GCA_030789695.1. Classification (NCBI taxonomy): domain Eukaryota; kingdom Viridiplantae; phylum Streptophyta; class Magnoliopsida; order Asparagales; family Asparagaceae; genus Scilla; species Scilla litardierei. The sequence continues at coordinate 463,486,611 of CM061142.1, forward strand.
AAAGTACACATAGCTCTCTCCTCACCCCTCACCACCCAATCTAAGCTCCAACTGACAACAACAGAATTCCAACTCAACCTCCAGCTCAAACTGCCAACACCAAGAACCACACCTGAAAAAGTCAACGAGGGCACGTCAATGCGTGACCCAGTAGGAATGCCAACTCCCTCTAGTATGCTATTATGAAAATGCAACTATTTTACATGCATTCATAGCAAGGTGAAAATGAAGTATGGAATGAGCTAAAGAGAACACGTGTATGACATAAAGCAATGATTGCATAACATAAACGAAAGTACAACAACAAAATAGTGCAACAACCTAAGTAAAATAAACGCAAGCGACAAGAACTACAATAGGCGATGTATATAACAAGGGTATACAACATGTAAGGGCTACAAGTAAAGAACGTACAAGTAAGCAACAATTGATAATGCTACAAAAGTAATGAAAGTTATCTGAAGTGTTTTGGACCCTAAGTAGTGGGTAGATCCACTTGGGACTGGACCTCACCCCCAAGTGGAACAAGCAAACTCCCCGAGACAAGCTCTTACTAAAGGAGCCATGTTTTCTCCTTATTTCCCCTTCACA